>JUDQ01000226.1:0-57870 GCA_000812075.1 Scedosporium aurantiacum
AAAAAAAAAAAAAAAAAAAAAAAAAAAAGAAAGGAAGGAAGAATTTCCCTTTTGTTCAAGGTGAGGTTGAGTCGTCCGCTCCTACAATGGGGCCATGTTTGACAGGTTTGGAGATCGAAGATTTTTTGACTCCATCACACTCGCTATCCACTCAATGACGCGGGAACTTGCAGCTGTGAACTAACTTATCCATTGATTCACGGATGTAGGAAATCAGTTATATACCGTGACGCAGCCGTTTGAATCAAATGCTGCTCTAAAAACAGTGTCGGATGGCTCCGACTAGGACTTGTAGAGGCACCAGCATTATCCTGCAGATGTTGGGAATGCAAAGCTGCCTCACTATCCATCAGCGTCTCCCTACCTCCGCAGCGCTGTCTTCTATCGAATTGTTTGAATGAGATATGTACAGAGAAACCAATTAAGAAGGAAAATGTAGTCGCCTAATGAGGGCAACATATGAGAACTCAAGATGACATGAAATGTATACAGAAATAAACAAGGAAAAGAAGAAAAAACGGAGCTCTCATGAACCCCTCACCTGAACCCTGGTGTGACGAAAGCTCCTCCGACTCTTGTACTGTCTGTCCTTGAATGCAAAAACCATGCGTGGTCGTTGCATAAACATGTGAAGCTCGAGCCAGCCATCACTCAAAGGGCTTCTACCAAGTGAAGCTCTCCTCAATGAAGTCGACCACCGTACCTTCGTCTTGAACCTCACGAGAAGCACTGCGGACATCATCAGCGAGAGCGCCGGACCCGCAAACAGTGACGCAGAGAGCGCCCTGTTGCTCGCGGACTTCTTTTCGTAGAAGCATCGGAATGTTAGGCCGTCCAGGGAACAGCTGAACCGTCCAGCTCGCAGACGTAATCTCTCGAGGATTCTTAGGCCGAGTGATGAAGAGCTGGATGCGGAGGATGTCCTTTCGGTTCGGCAGTCGGAGGATCGTGTCCATCCAGGGTCGGACCCACTCGAGGGCCTCGTAGTCTCGGACCACCCAGACCAGGGTTATCCTCCTGGTCGCCACAGTTCCGGCATTATACCCTTCGATGAGTGGGCGTAGGTATGAAATTTGATGCGTGATTCCGGTGGAACCAGCAAACAGGACCACATGTCCGTAACTGTTGAGTGAATGGTGGCCACCATAAGGGCCCTCCATGGCTGCTCGCATACGCAACACCTGCGTGTTGTTTAGCGCTGCCATTTCGTAAAGTCTCCTGGTGAATCCAGTTTGGGCACCAATGACGAAGGAAACTGAAGTTGTGGCTCGGCTCTTGTCGACGATAATGCTCGAGCATTCTTTCTCCGCAATTGGAAGTGCCTTGGAGTCCGGGGTATGTTCGACCCACGCAATTGAGAATGGATGTGATTCCCACGGCTTGATGCCCTTGAAGCGGATATACGCGTGTGAGCCGGGCTTGATATCGACGTAGCGAGGAAGATGCATGGTTACTCGGGTTGTCTCGCCCGGCATAGCCTCCACAATTGCCTCAGTATAGCCCTTCGCGGACCAATTGTTCCAGGCAAGGTTGATCATTCGCCAAAGCCTCTCTAGGAACCAGAGGCACATAATGGCCATGATCCAAGGCAGTTGTGGAAGAGCTCCTATGTCAGCCGCAGCGCAGTGGACCCAGGTGCAGACGAAGATGATGAAGGCGAGAATAATATGGACGTTGAGGAACGTTTCATAGAAAGCGTGTCGGAGCGGCGAGACGGACAAGATGAGAATGAGTATCAGCGCAACGGTTCCAACCATTCCAGAGGAGATGAAAGATTCGCCCATGATCCTATTCGAGACGGACTTCCAACCTCCATCGGCGACCTGGACGATGAGCCATGCGATTGTGTGGATGACGGCTTCTATGACAACCAGTCTTCCCAACCACCTGTGGATGAGGTTGTATGTATCGAAGCTCACCTTGAGCCAGGGGATGAGCAGGTTGTTGCGTGCAGCGAGTACGATGAGGGGAACCATGTTGACCATCGAGAGGGTTCCAGATCGGCCTCGAAGCTCGGCACAGAACGAGTACATGTTCTCGTTGTGCCAGTTCAGCACGAACATGTAGACGATGTTGCTAACGATGAGAATGCCGAGGAGGAGAAAGTGAAACCTGGAAGGGAGTGTCCCAATGTTGACTGCGCTCGAGAGCTTGATCTCACGGTTATGCCGCTTCTTCCAGAGTGGAGCATAGAGAATCTGTTTTTTGAACCAAGGTAGCCAGGTCCACTGGCTGTACTTCCAGTAATTTTGCCTATCACCGCCAACGGTCATGGCCGACACTTGGCGGATGTGCATCCACATGATCTCGACAAAGCGAACTGAGAGAACAACGAGCACCATGATACCAAGCGTCCACCAGAGCACGTCCTTGAACAGGAGGTTCATTGGTTGGTTCACACCGTTGAGGGCTGTGTGGTAAGGTGCAATGGTCGATGTGGTCTCGGCCTCCTCGGCTCGAGTCCCAAGGCCGCGAGGCTGCAAGGCCAAGGTCCCTGTGGCACCATCAAATTGTTGATTCAGATCCATCGTGGGTTGTATTCGAAGTGTGAGAGAGGGTCTGAGTGTGTGAGGGTTGAATACGTGCCTTCCTATTAGGAGAAATCGTATCAAAGCGAGGCGGTCGCTCTTTTAACTGGAGATAAACGTGGCTCGCCCGGGTGTATCAAAAGAATACTGGCCTGGCCGAGTACGTCACAAGGCAGGAATCCTTGATATAGAAATAGTCTGGTCAAGAACAAGGGAAGCCCTCGAGGTCAGGACGCTTGCATTGGAGGCTCGTCAGCCAAGAGACAAAGGAGAGGCGAGATCCAGAAGAAAGGTCGCGACCAGGAAGAAGAACGGGGCCTGGGCTTGTTAGAGTCACCTTTGTAGCGACCGTGACGGGTTCTTGTCGTCGACAAACAAAGAGAACGTGATCAGGATGCCGGTGTAAGTCGGATTCCTCCGTCTTCACAAAGGCCAGTAATACCCGTCGTCCGATTGCCTGTTTGGGAAGTCTGGGTGACGGGCAATATAATATGGCGTGTTTGCCCCACGATTGTCGGGATGTTTATGATGCTCTGTGCCGCGCTGCTCTCTGCGGTTCGGGAGACGGGGAATATGGGCAAGGTTAAGAAGAAAGAGAATGAAGTTTGGGGTAGGTGCCAAATGTATACTGGCTACTGCTGGCTGCCTGTTCGAATCGAAAGATGAAAGAGTTGAAGCTCGGTGCTACTGGAAACCTTGCCAAGTAGCCCGAGTTGGAAATTGAATGGCGAAATGTCTTGGGCGATGTGATATCAAGTCGTCTCGGTGACCTGCTCGAGCTCGGAATTTGAATACAAGAAGTGGATGCTTGCACGGCAGCGTCGATCGTTAATGATGAAGAATGAGATGGTGGCTGGCTGGTGATCGAGTCGTGTAGGAGGGTCGGTGTCTTGAAAATGATTCTTGTTTCCTCGTGGGCGGATACAAAAATAGAAATACAAAGAAAAGAAAGATGGACAACGAAGGATAGGATGAAAAGAGAGGCTGGAGTAAGAGAGGGAAAAAGAACGAGTTCAAAACGAGAGAGAGAGAAGGCGAAATGGCGGCCTCGTTGAAGTTGATGACTTCTACTTAAGTTCTGTGTATCGCTCCTTCCTTTTCTTTTTGTTCGAGCTCTCGGTCACAGTCACGCCTGGTGACAACAATGATGCCTCGACGTCGAAAAATCACAAAAGGATAGCAACGAGGTTCGTAATTCAGGGTCCAGAGCCCATTTTAAAGGGACCTTCCTATTTGTGAGCGCCTCCGTCCAGGGTCTGGAAGAGGTTAAGAACACGAGACATTGTCTTTTTTGACTGCAGCTGGCATGACCCCTGACACTATCAAAAGCAATCCGGCGTGGAGCACGAAGCTGCCAAGATCCACTCGTACAGCACATGCAAGGCAACAAGCAAAAAGAGAACTGTCGATTCTTACACTAATACTTCGCAGTTGGGGCCCGAGATGGCACCATCCACATTCCTAGCGTCTTGTCGGGTCTCCTGGATCCATCGCCTAACTCGTTGAACTTGGCGTCAGCACGCCCAGGAGAGAAGGGATGGGAAATCCGGCCTGCCGCAAAATGGGCCTCTCCTCGCCACGATGACTTGGAATAAGGGGCTGTGGAGCAAACACCCCATGGCTTGCGAAGGACGGGATTCGTCGCCGTGGACAAACGATAGGGTATAGTGTCGCCCTATGGCTTCTGGTGTCCATCTCAGCTTTTCGTGGCATCCAGGGAAACGCCGGACCTTACTGGTCCAGTGTTTCTGAAACACGCTTTCGGGGGCCGTCCAGAGCCAGTGGTTCGTGGGCCTGCGAACCGGCTCCCGGGAGGCAAGGTACTACTCTACAGGTGGACTTGGCTTCTACGGGAAGGTACCCAACAAAAGGGGCCCAGTGGTGGAGGAGGACGCCGACAGGGTGGTGCTCCCATTGCAACGTGATCCGTCCTCCAACCAGAGGCAACGAGGCCCAGTGGAGAAGAAAGCCAAGAGCGTGCCAGGGGTTTTGCTCTTCATGATTGGCTCCCACTCTGCTAAGGGCCTGACCACCCCTGGCTCCCGCAGTGTAGCACTCGATCTCCACTGGATTTCTGGTGACCGGAATCCAAAACAAAGAAAAAATTGGATGACATCTCTCGGTCTTGCAGAGAAACTTTGCACGAACGACTTGGTAATACGACCCCGCCCGCAGCAATCGTCTGAATAGACCCAGCAGAGAGGTAATGCTTGATTGATAGAGGTCAACGGTCCGCCATATACGGATGGTTCGATCGAGTCGACCAAGTCGGACCACAGACTGACCCGTCTGTTACTCTTGACCACTTCAGGCTGCTTGTGAGTAAGACAAAGGGAGGGGGTCCATGACGGAGGCGGGATGCTCGGCTTCTCTCATCCACATGGATTTTGGAATCTATTCACCATCAGATCGCAGATGATTGATGGCTTCTGCTTCTCTGACGGCTGGCTCAAGGAAGGACATGGGGACACTAGCATTTGCCCTCCATCTTTTTTGTTGGCAGCAAGCACCCAGCAATATCAACAATCGATCAACATCGTACCACGGGAAATCATAACACCGCGGCACTTCATGTTGGGCAGAGAAAATATACTGCGGATAAACTCGCCAGCGTTCCCCATGACCGATGAACTGGGCAGAGGCATTGATATCATCGTTCATCGCATGGAATGCTGCCCCAGGTTGTAAATGAATTAACCATCAATAGGGCTTCTTGCATTTACTACAATCAGCCAGGATCTATATGGGGGGAGGCTGGATTGGGTGCTATCGTAGGATTGGGGGCGGCCCTGTAAATCTTAACCCGCCTCCGCGCGTAATAATAGAACCCTTGAAGCAATCTAGACGATGCAACCCATATTGAGAGAGGAACTCGGTCGGATTTCCAGCGACCTGGTGGCCTGTTTTGAGGGAGGGAGAATTTAGAGTTAAGGCTGGGGACTGCATGAATCAGACGATGGGTGATATTTTTCCAGAACCGCTTATCGCCAACTTCGTCGATCCTCAATATCCAGGATAAATTCGGCTCCCAACGAGGCCTACCAAGCATGATCAATTCTTGTCGCCTTGTTTGGCTGCTTGAACGTTCAGGCTATCACTTACAAGTACGTAGCAGGCGTCGAGACTACTGGTGATTGTGGTAGAAGTGGGTGGGGCCAGAGTCCAGACGTGGACCAGTGGCTGCATGCATCCTCCACTTTACATTACTTCGTACGCAACACGACTTCGTACTTCGTAGAACGACGGAGTAGTTGAGATACACTCGCTTTCCCCCCATTGGTTCCAACATCGATGGCTGGACCCATTTTGGCGGATATTCGACCCAGTGAACACATAAGATAATTACGAAGCAGAAGAAAACTTTGGTTCCACTTCCCGAATCCCAGCCACGGTCTTGTCGACCGGTTTCGGGACTCCCTAGACACTTCTGATTCATGCGACGGAGATTAGATCTTGAGTGCAATCTTAGGTCATTGTGATTTGGGCATCTCAGACAAGGGACAAAAGCACCATAATATACACTAGGCAGGGGCCAAAAAGAACAGGGAGCACATTGGCGAGAGGGCGTTTGTGCGATGGAACATGACGAACCCGTTGCGATCCAACGTTTCCTTTTGATAATGATACCTGGGTACATCAGAATTGGTGTCCACTCGTGGACGAAGCAACCTCCCCGGTCGTGGCAATGTGGGGTGGTTCTGAAATATTCAGCAATAATGGAGCTTCCAGATGACGACACCCGTCCCAAGTGGAAAAGACGTTTAGGCCTCAGGCAGCGAGTCGCTCGTCCATGCATCAATTGAAACATGACTGAGCTCGGCTTTTCGCATACGCTTATGTAAACATCCGGAGAAATCCGGGAATATTCCGAGGCGCTGGTGAATTTGCCTTGCACGATGTGAACCTCTGGTCATTAGAACTACGTGAGTGGCTTTTGCATCAGCATCACCTTAAGCCATCGATCATGGGTACCAGCGCGTCGAAACCGTCCGCCAATGGCGCGGCCTACGAGTGGAAGGGGTGAGTTTTCTTATCCGTCCTCTCACCTGCCACCGTGCATGCGACAGCCCAGTCTTGGGATAGGATCATGACTGACAAAAGGTCTTTTCTGCGGGATTACAGATCGGGACCCATTGGCGCCTCCCAGGATCTCGTAGGCTCGATACAATCAAGCAAGGAGGTATGGAGAATCGGTATCCTCGATCTCACGTGCGAATCCGGACCGTAATCTAACGCTTTATTTTCTCTACCCGCGAATGTTAGACCGACGCATCTAGGGCAAAGCTGATGGAGATCCACGTCGAAGCGCGAGTCGCCGAGAAGCTCCGAGAACTCCACGAAAACGAAGCCGCCGCTCTAAAGGAGGCGCGAGAGAAGGTCTCCCTCGAGGACCTGCCGACCGACGAGACGTTGACGAGCCACAAGGTGTCCAAGGAGGTCGAGGCGCTGCGTGCGCGTCTGGAGGGTAGGAAGAAGATCAAGGAACTTCCGGAGGGCGTGGAGACGGCCCGTAATAATGTCATACGGTGCTTGAGGGATAACGACAGGAAGCCGCTCAACTGCTGGAAGGAGGTCGAGGCGTTCAAGGACGAGGTGCGGCAGCTTGAGAAGGGTTGGGTGGAGAAGACTGCCTCGTGAGGCCAAGGACTTGACGACAGCTCGACGCAAAAAGTGATTTCAATTCATTCACTGAGAAGGAAACTAGGCATCGTCGGTCATGCCATGTAAGACTACTGTCATGAGGATCCATGGCACATTACAAAGAAGTAAAAGAGTGTATAGACGGCTGGGTATAAATGAAAATCGTAGTTTCGAATTTCTCTAATCTCTCTATATTGGCCTTCCTGGGGTCATAAGCCTAGATTTGTCAAAAGGTCGGCGGTATCCTCATCCCCGTCCGGATGGCCGTCTATATTCTGGAGTTGTTCCGCCTTCTTCAATTCTTCTCGTCGCCTCAAGCCCTCGGCCCTTTTGCGGGCTCTCCGCGCCTCACTATCCTCCCACCCCTCAGGCTTCTCTCGACCCGACTTGCGGTTCGCAATGAGGTTTTCGAATCCCGAGCGAAACCTTTCTATCCTCTTCTTGTTCTCCACGAACCTAGTATTGGCAAGGTCTACGAGGGTCTCCAGGTAAGACGTGGACACCATAGACTGCCGTTTCCCCTTGAACTGGAACCCAATCAGTGACTCGAACCCCAGCCCCATCGTGCGGATAGCGACTATCGGGATGACGTCCGACTCTCCAGCTGCGCTGGTTACATTTATAACACCGCTTTCCCGAAATCCCGCCTGTTGTGCGCAGCGTAAGAGGGCTTGCGCGTGCTCTAGGGAGGCTGTAAGAACGTGAAGGATCTACAACAGGTCAGTAAAAGATCTTCCGTATGCAACAAAGGCATCTCCAAATCTCCAGCCCCTCCATGGTGAACGAAGCGCGCAGTTAAAACCACGAACGGTCCTCTACTGTCGCCTTTCCTTTGGTTCTTTTCTTAATTTAATTGCACTACTCATACCATTGGCTCGAATTTGAAGTGGATAAACCTCTTCTCCTCATCCTCAGTGCCGCGCTCCTGCGCATCCTCGCCATTTAGGCCGAACACGGCTTCCCAATCTCTCGTCCCAGCAGACGTCTCTTCGAAAGGATCATGCGAGACGTACAACCACGTGCCCCCGCCTCCCTTCCCGCCAACCCCAGCAACGGTGCCACCACCTCCCTCTCCGCTTCCCGCCTCCGGGCGCACCCTACTCCCCTCGAGGAAGACGCTGGCGCGTCCGGCGCAGCTGCTCGTTGTGACGAAGCCCTCTACGGCATTGACCTCATCGATGACGTCAATCAGGGCCTCGTCGACCGAGCCCTTGGGGGACAGGTCAGTGTACTCTTCGGGTGGAAGCTGAAGCTGCGAGATGATTTTGGCTTTCTTCTCGCTGAATGTTGCTGGGGGCGGGGGAAAGTCGGACATTGGGAACAAAAAAAAAAGAAGAAAAAAAAAAAAAGAAAGGGTGACGGGAAGGAGAGTTAATGAAGAAAAAAGGCGATCCGCCGCAAAGAGTGTGGCTGGACACGGGGCAACTGGGAATCGTGGACTCGAATATAGAGAAAAGAATGTCACGACGGGAATCAAAGGAGATGTTAATTAGGAGTGAAATCGTGGTACCCTGAGAGCGCGATTACTTTGGTGATATCATAGGTCTTGCATTTTGAAATCCGATGTCTTTGGATATTCAATCACGTGACTGTAAAGATGAAGGCGAGTTTCCTCAGCTTAAGGCTTGATGGCCCCTATCATCCTCCCCCTTAATCTGCCCTCTTCCCATTCCTCCGTTCGCGAAAGCTAGCACGGCGTCAATAAGTGATCCTACCTAATTCAGAGTCCTGAAATACTCCTACTCAGCTTCTCAAATGGTCAGTCCTGGGACAGTGTTTGGAACCCACACTCGCCCCGACTCTTGATCCCACCTCAAGGCCACCAACCCTCCGTCGGCACCCCTATGACCAAATCGTTACTGACAGAACTCAACCCTTGATATAAAACATGCATTCTGCCTCCAAGTAGAATTTGGATCCCAATGGAGTTCAGAAACATATCAGCGATTTGGTTGACATCCTCCTCAGATCAAAAGCGCCTCGGATCAATCGGGTGTCCAAGAGTGTCCAGACCGAAACGGAGGAATGTAGGGTTATATGGAAAGGCGGTCGTAAGGACATGAACCACCGGGCCTCTAGAATATGTATGTGGCGGAGCCGATTTGAGGCTCTCGAGAGCCCACATACGGAACCCATCAGAATAGGTGACGAGGGCTCCCATAGTAACGAGAGAAAGTAGGATGATCCAAACAAGGAAGGACCAAGGACCGGAACGGTGAATTTACTAATGCTAGGAAGAGTCAAAGTGTCGGGCTCGACATGCCCGTCCCCTCGATAAATACACCCTTCCATTCCGTCCAAGTCAGGTCAGCACCGATTTCAGAGCCGCTCCCATGCTCTTAATCGAGCTTGCTGGGTGATGGAACTTTTCCTTGGGGTGTAAAGGCCTGGTGGTCGACTGCCTTCTCTGCAAGGAGTTCCTAGATCACTCCCCTTACTCTGGTCAGCTATGTCACACGACTCGGATGTCCCGAGAGTAGGAAATATTTATCCTGGAATATGACAGCCAAACGCAAATCTGGTTAATGGGACTCGCAGCTCCTACGTTGTATTTGAAGAGGGAATATCTAGTATCTTTATCTTTCCCGAGGCGTTGCAGGTGTCCCTTTTCGGCACAGTCACAAAGTCACACGAGTTATAAAGATGGCGGAAAGGCTTGTCAGAACGTATCCCTAAGCTGGTCGAAATGAAGCCAGAGCTGTAATCTTCATTGAAAAACCATCTGGTCTTATTGATAGGGTCGGGAGTTGTTGGCGGTAACGTCTTCATGCCACACTGTTTAACTGATAATTATTTCGCTGTGGGTTCAAACACTTTTCTAACACGGGCTCCGTGTGAATAAAAGTCGATGAAATCCGTGGCGATCTGGGATCAAGGTGAGGGGAGGAATATCAAATCAATACTTGGTACGTTGCAGGAAGCCCAATCACGCATCTGCGAAGTAGAAACGACATCACCAGACACCCCTTTCAGGTCGGGAACCTATGCCAACTTTTTCATCTCTTTTATTGCTTTGAAATATGTAGGCAAGTACGAAGACTGTCCCGCTTCATGACGCCTCTAACAGATGCTAATGATTTGTTTGCCCTTCCTCCTAGACAAACTCCCAGGAAAGAAAGGAAAAAGAAAAAGAAAAAAGATATCAATCCGAAATGACCCCCTAATTTTAGAAAATGCCTTCCTACGCCAGCATGCAAAGAAAAGATCCGATTTACCCAAAGAAATGATTCATCGCCTCATTAACCCACCCCCACCAAACGGCTCGTAACCGCCCCCTCGTCCATCTAAGCCACGACTGCGCGGCTCGCATTCCTCTGCATTTCCTCGAGGTACTGAGCGTATCGCGACTTCTTATTGTGGATGCCGCACTCGGTCTTCTCCTGGCCCTTCCAGCGTCCGGCGCGCTCATCCTCGCCTTCGCCTACGGGGCTGGTCGAGTGCCAGTCACCGATGGACTTGTAGCCCCGATCGAGAAGCGCGTTGTACGGGACGTTGTTCTCCTTGATGTAGTCGTGCACTTGGTTGAAGGACCAGTTCACCATGGGGTTGATCTTGATGATGCCCGTCTCCTCGTCTAGTTCGATGACGGGGATCTTCTGTCGAGAACCACCCTGGGAGCGGCGGCGGCCGGTAAGGATGGCCTTGACGCCGAGCTCGGCGTAGGCGCGTTGGAGAGGCTCGACCTTGGCGGTCCAGTCGTACATCTCAGATGCCGTCTCGTACACCTTCTCGCCGTACAGAGACTCGAACTCTTCGACGGTCTGGACGCCGTAGGGCTTGAAGACGTGGACCTTCAGACCCGGATATCGCTGCTGGACCTTCTCAACGAGGTCATACGTCTCCTGGAAGTGGTAGAGGGTATCGAGGAAGATGAGATCAATCTTGGGGGATTCCGGCCAGTCCTTCTGGATCTTGGATAGCATATCGATTGTGGCAAGGCCGGTCAGGCCGAAGGCGGTGGATTGGTATACATTGGGGAAGAGGATCTTGGTGAATCGGAGGACCTCTACGGGGCTCATCTTCTCGAGCTGGTCGTTGAGGAAGTCAAGGTATGGCCCGGTAAGGGTTACTGCAGGGGCAGGAGATGTCTTGGCCTTGGAGGAGGCTTCGTACTCGGATGTGGACGAGACATATCCGGACTCAACCTCGGAGTCATGGGAATCCATCTTCGTCGTGGTGGTGGTGGTGGTGGTGGTGGTGGTATCAAGAGATGTGCTGGGTGTGTGGAGGGCCGCTTCAGCAACAGTGCTTTCGGCCTGGGAGGTGAGTTCGGAGGTGGACGAGGTCACGAGCGATATCTCGACGGTGGACTGAGTGGATGTGAGGGTCGTCATGTTTTACAGGGGTCGGGGGGCAGGGGCTTTGAGAGATATATAAGAGGCGTGTAAGAGGACTGAGGTAGAGATTAAAGGGGGCCTGTTATGGAGGAAATATCTTCACTAATAACGCAGCTCGGTGGGTTGAAAGAGCCTTGATGAATACCAGACAGGCCAGGAAACGCAGAGATTGAACCAAAACCAACGTTGTCGAAGGGAGATGACGAGGATTCAAGTGTGCTTTTGAGAGAATGGAGGGGACGGAGAGCGGCCGAGACGGTTTCTCTTAAAGGCGGTAGTCGATCACGCAATCATAGCCCTCTTCCGAGAAAGCAGTGGCACAGCTTGGGGGTATGGACTTACACGCCAGTGAGATATGGATCCTTGGCCCACACCTCCAGTCATCCACTTATACCATTTACACTACCTGAGGCTGGTGGTACAGTACATCAGACGCCATACTACATCTCCGGGTTTTGTTGTTGTGGGAAATGAAGGTTTGTATCAATGCCCCAATTCTCCCTCAATTACATGCATAGAACATCATCGATGTACCATCGACTCTGCCGAAGCAGAAATACGAGGTAGAGAGAGGGAATTGGACCCGTCTTTGCTCGACTTGCTGTCGATTCTCGACACTTGACGCCTATTGATCGTGTCGATGGCAGCTGTCGATTTCACCTACACATCCTGATACAGGGGCTCAACCCGTTTTGTGCTCAGCGGACCCTTCCAGACAGATCCACGAGGTATCGATCTACAAGACTACGACTACCCTGCATTACTAATGAACCAAACTTTTCTATTTGATTTTCTCGCTTTTTTGCGGGAATAGGCAGGCGTAATGGGCAACAAAATCTCTTACACTGGCCGCAGTGAGGTTTTGTTGTATGTCATCGATGTGGTTATAAACCCCAGAAATCACGACATCGGCGCTAGTCCTTTCGTGATCGAAGCGAAGAATTTTCATTGGCCAGCCGCTCTTTCTTCCCGATAGCCGTATGGGGTATGCAGGTTCCTCCGAAGTACTCCGGCCCATGTTTAGCGTCAGGAGCAGACCAAAAAATGCCGCTAGACTACATGGGTGTACATGGACCGTCAAGTACCCCTGAAATAACTCGTCGAACGGGGTTTTTTCTTTTTTTTTAACCCTTCTTTTTTTTTGGGATACTGGAAAAAGAACCAAAGGCTGGACGAGCCCGGCAAGGCAGTCCGCATGTAGTGCAGTGTTTGGAAGAGTTCGCCGAGTGAAGCAGTAATATGTCATCGAAAAATGTGTTACCAGGCTCCTGGGAATGGGGAGTTTCCATCGCCTTGAGCTGCCGAATTGGAACATTTGAAATTCTACAAGGCGCTTCAGCCTCATGTTGTTAAAAGTGGCTTGGTGACGACAGATCTTGGCTCGTGAGACTATCCACAATCCACCGCGCCTCCCGGCTTTACCAATCAAACACGGTTAGAGGGTAGTGTAGTACTTCGTACGTTTGGATCTTTTAGTCTCCTTCTGCTGATGGACGCTTCTTTGAAAAAATTGCCAAAGAAGTGCCGGAGAGGGGGAAAGGATATTACCATCCATTCAGTCTTGCAACGGCAAAGCCCCCTCCCCGCAGTGATTTTAACTCCTCAACCAAAGGTTGGCAGGACACGACTGGTCCATCGAGGTCATGAAGTCTGTATAATGGCCTCTCTCCGACCAATCTGCTTCGAGCCATAAAAATATCCCAGTACGGAGGATCCGACCATGGGAAAGGGCGGCGGTCAGTGGGAGGGCACTTACACGTTCATCCCTTGACGGCCAAGGACGCACCTTATTCCGGCTCTCGCAGCCCGACCGAGTTCCTTGCCATCCGATGCCCTGCGCGCGTGGCCGGCGGCTCCGAGTCCCGGAGCGAAGTCCGATGCGAGAGGAGAGAGGGGTGGTGGGTGTGTTGTTGCCCGCCCCCTCGTTTTGGTCTTGGTTCTGGAAACCTACCACCAAGGTTCCGATATCAAAAAGCCAAGCCGAACTATATTTCACCAGCATTTCACCTCTCCAGGCTCGAACAAGTTGAATCAGATAGCTATATCTAAGAGAAACGCCTTCTCAAGTGTAAAAGATAAAATGATTGTAGGGCATAACCTACCCAAGTGCAGGAATCCCTTTCAGAAGAGTATTAGACTATCATGGCATCAATCTTGCCACACCTCTACTCCGCAGAATAGGTGTCCCTTGACATTGCCTGCCGTATAATCCCGCACGGGACCCCACGGATAGGCTCTTCACACACCCCCTGCCCAAAAGCGTCAACCAAATATCACCCCTGGTTCCATTATTTTTTTGATTTCTCATCATCCTGCAGCCGCCTGGGACGACGTTTCCTTGGCCTTTACCAAAAAATGCGACCTCTGCTATCAGACAAAGTCTGGAAAACGCCACTGCAAGCTGAGAGATTGCATGGCTGTGCATATATAAAACTTCGTTATGTGAGTTTTCTGCTGGGTAGTCTATTTCTTGAAGGACCGAAAGTACTGTACTTTGGGGAGGGGGTGCATGGGGCAATGGACTATTCCGAACTCGCAGGAGATTCGGCGAGTGTCGTGCGATCTACGACGGGGCCTTTCCTTGTTGATTTTCTAGCCCTTGCGTGCTGAGAAGGATGTGGAAGTCGATAGTGGATTTCTGTTTCGTTGGGTTCAATCGTAAGAGATTAGGCCTTGCTGTCGTTTTCCTGGTGCTGGCAGAATTCGTGTAAGTTCCGAGCGAAGTAAGATCTGGTATTAATTGACCCGTTTCATTGTTAGACCAGAATATTACGAGAGATATTGCATATCTACAGACTCTATTTTGCGATAGGCGATGCACATGTGGGATTTTAGCAGTGTCGTATCGAAAGGGCTTGATGAGAGAAAGAAAAACCCATTCATGTGCTCGGAGGAATCCTTGAGCGAGGAGTCGCAGTCATGGGACTGGGCGAGAGGGCTTCGACATACGAAGTACGTCTTGTTCTGTCTGAGCAAGATCTACTCGCATTCGGCGACTACGAGCATTCTGAAGGTCTTGACTCGACTTTCAGAGTCCGTATTCTGAACAGCTTCTGGTGATGGGTCCAAAGCGACGGAGGCTTCCGCGCTCAGAAAGGAGACTTCGGGAGATGATCGGAGGGAGGCGATGCATTCGTAGCGTAATACTTCGCGAAGCGGACGCCTGGGTCCTCCGACTTGCCCTACGACTTAGTCTTGACTCGATAACTGACCCCTGTGTGTAGCACCCGGCTAGAACCGTTCTTCACAAACCAGCCAGATAGCTTCGTAGGCATACTTAATAGACGGTCGGCACATATCCGAGATTCATCACCTTTCCTCGTCGTCCCCATAGTTATCCCCCGAGGAATTTTGGCAGGTTTCTTTTGCCATCGTATCTAGCCTCCAGAGAAGTGAAGCTAGAAATGCGATCCTATTGTCGAGATGATGTAGTAGGGGTTCATGACTGACTGAACTCAATCGGGTCGATACTTCTTCGGGAGTGAGCGAAACGATGATGAGTCAAACTATTCGTCATTATTTGTTGAAATTAGATGACGATGTACAAACAGGATGCATCGAACTCTAAATCCTCGTGGGCAAGGGTTCTAAGGGAGTTCCGGTGTGTGTTCATTATTCTGACTATCCGGGATTACCATCTCGGTCAGGCACGGGCTAGCGGGTCCCGGTCCTCGATCGGCCGGGGCCGGGAGGATGAGGAGGATGACCGGGTGTGTGCCAGAGACAATAGTGACGGATGAAGAATCCAACATCAACTCTTATGAATGTATTTTGACCTTTTAACCATCTCATATAATGCATAACTGGCAGTGTCCCTCTTTAACTACAGATAGTGAGCGGAGCTGGTGAACACTTGGGTGGGCGTTGTGAAAGCATGGAGATATTTGTATGCTCTAACAGCACAAAGGCAGTAGAGCCCAATAGTTTCTCATGCGCATAATGCGAGGGTGAGCTTATTGATCCATTAATTTATTGATACTCGATAGTTTTTTTTTCTGTTTTCTCTGGTCTGACCAGTTCCTTGGCAACGGAGAATTTTAACCCCTCAGTGCTCTCAGTCTAAACTCGACCTAGACGGGCTCGAGGAGAGCTTTGCTGCTGTTGGTTTCTCTCTACAATTGCTTCTGGTGTTTTTCATTGCATAATTGTAAATAAGCAGGTTCTGCGTGGCTCTATAGAATTGTTCTCTGTCGTTGCTTCTATTTCAGAGCCACCTTGTCGAGAAGGCTCCGATTCCGTCATTGCCACCCTTCGAAATCAATTTACTCAATTGATCATTGATCTTTTTATCTTTTTTGCCCCGCAGATTCAAAGAAATTCCGTGCCCCTCATTCATCATTCCCCCACCACCAACCCGACACAGCCAGCCCCCTCAACCTCCAACCACGACCACAATGGGCAGCCACGCAGGAAGCCCTTCGAGCTCGTCGAAGGCGGGATCGGCCCGGCCGCAGCTCACCTCCGAAATGCGAAGCAGCTCCTTTCTGCGTGAACACCAGCAGTATCGCCCGCCCAAGAGCCCGGACACCCACTACGGCATCGACACCGTCGTCGAGGACATCAAGCCCCTGTCCGTCTCGGCGTCCCAGAAGCCATACGTCCCGTTCAAGGGCATCCCGTCCGAGGAAAACCCCCCGACCATCATCGAGGGAGTCAGCCATGGTCTTACCCATCAGATATGCGCGCCGCTGCCGGGCAAGAAGACGAGTCGCCTGATTGCGACTCTGTTCTATAAGCGTCATCCTGATGGTCCCGACGGGAGCCCCATCGTGCCGGCTCACCCGACTGCGGCCCAGCTTGCGAGCTCGGCGGCTTCCATCTCGTCTCAGACTTCCCAGGAGATCCCCGCCAACCTGGCCCCGACCAACGATCCCGAGAAATTCCCCCTTGAGCCCCCGGCCACCGTGGAGCCGGAGCACCTCGACCATCTCTATGGCTCCTACATCTCTCCGCTCTGCATCGCTTCCTTCCTACATCTCATGTCGACTTTCCCCCTCGCCTCGGGGGAGAATGAGGTGCACTCGTCGCATCGCTGTCTCGATAACCCGGAACACCCGCGCATCGTCGAGCTTACCCTCTCGCCAATTCCTTCTCCCGACTACCTAAGCCTCGCCGACTTGAGAAAGCACGAAATGATCTACCGATTCGAGCGCGAGTGGAACGTTGAGGTCATACTGCAGCACGACACCCTCTGGAGACGGTACCCCAGGCTCGTCGTCTTCGACATGGACAGCACCCTCATCACCCAAGAAGTCATCGATCTGCTAGCCGCCACGATTAAGGATCCCCCGGGCCTCGCCGACCGCGTCGCCGACATCACCCACCGCGCCATGATGGGCGAGCTCGAGTTCGGCGGCGCTTTCAGGGAACGAGTCCAGCTGCTCAAGGGTCTCCCCGCCGATTTCTTCACCGAGCTGCGCGCCGTCCTCGACGTCACCAACGGTGTGCGGCCGTTGCTCAAGGCCCTGAAGAGGCTCGGTGTTAGGACCGCCGTGTTGTCGGGCGGCTTCCTGCCCTTGACCTCGTGGCTCGCTGGCGAGCTCGGCATCGACCATGCCCATGCCAACGAGGTCGTTATCGATGAGGCGACGAACAAGCTGACGGGTGAGGTCAAGGGTATCATTGTCGGCAAGGAGAGGAAGCAGGAATTGCTCCTCCAGATTGCGAAGGAGGAAGGGGTTGATTTGTCCCAGGTTATTGCAGTTGGTGACGGTGCGAATGACCTGCTCATGATGGCTTCTGCTGGTCTCGGCGTTGCGTGGAACGCGAAGCCCCTGGTGCAGATGGAGGCGGCGGCGAGGCTGAATGGTGATAGCTTGCTTGATTTACTTTACCTCTTTGGTTTTACTTCGGAGGAGATTGCGTTGCTTACGGAGTAAAGAGGGAGCTGCGTTGTTGTTGTTGGAAGATATATATGCTGTTATTTGTCCCTGTGATACCAATCCGTTCCGGGTTCACCGCCGCCACGGTGCCCCACGAAGAGAGACGATTTACAGGTACCAGTTTTGCAAATAGCTTGCCATCATAGAACGCGATTCATACATATAAAGGTAGAGCTTGGGAAAGGAGGGACAGGACTACAAGGGAGCTAGCGAACCACCAGGATTAATGACAGCTTCCGAGAAAAAAAAAAATCAACAATCTGGCAAGACAAGTATTACACTCAGGTGCCATCGATGCTGTATATAGTCAATGTGCGCTTGTATAATCTGTTTACCCAAAAATGCTCACTCCATTCGTCTATGTATGTACACTAGGGGAGCCCATTGGATCCTTGAAAAACCCCCGAGGTAAAAAGTCTCTAATTTGTCCGACCCCCAAGTCCAAGGCAAAAAAAGGTTGTAGAAGGCTCCCGGATCTATTAAACAGGAAATTTAAGGGTATCCCTCCTTGCCCCACTTGTTGAGCCTGTCATGGACATCCTGTTGTATCCGGGCCCCAATTAGCACGCTTTCCTCGTCATGGGGAAACCGGGGTTGTTCGTAGAAGGAGCACATACCTTGGGGAGGGTGACAGAGGGGAGGACGACGGCATTGAGAGCGCTGGGCGCCTCCTTGCCGACCTTGTGCTTGGCGAGGGTCTCCTCATCCCAAGGGTTTTCTTGACCGGCATTCTTGGTGTTGCCTATTCGCATGGGGAAAAACGGATTAGCCTATGATTTCTTGTCCAGAACGGAGGGTCTCGGTTTGGGGCCAAGCTCTTGCGCAAGCTCTCTCGAAGGACGGAGTAAAGGTAGAAAAGAAAAGAAAAGAAAAAAAGTCGGGGAATTGTAACGTACGGAAGTAGGTCGCAGCTCCGACGAAAGCAACGGCAACACCAGCACCGAGAATCTACAATATAACCCAAAACACGTCAGTCCTTCCTTCGCTCCTATGTATGTTGGTCCTTCCCCCGACAAAGCTAGCATGAGAGTGGTGAGGCTATATGACGCACGAGAGGGGTGTTGTTGCCAGAGCGGGCGGCAGACTTCTCCTCACCGCTAAGGCGGCGGGCAGTGGTGGAAAAGAGTCGTCGGGAGGCGATCGAGGACATTTTTGTCGGTTTGTTTGGCGGGTTTGGGGGAGTTTTCGGGGTGGATTGGAGGTTCAATGGGTTGAAGTTGTTTTTGGTGAGAAGGGTAATTCTGGGGTGAAGCTATCTCGTATGATTATGTTTTGCTGCGAGGTTCCCGTTTTCTTCCTGTTGAATCACGTGGTTGGGTGGTATGGTGACTTTGGTGACTTTGGTCCAACCCGAGGAGAACCGGAAGTACCTCGTCAGCGTCTCCGACAAGAGTCTAGAGAGGGCAATGATCTGGGGGATCTCTTACACTCACGTAAGGAAGTACTGCCTAATTCGTAGTGATGGGAGGAGTCTCGGTCTAGCTCGATGAGAGCTTCATCGTGGTGGTGCCACCACGCGATTGCGTGCGAAGTTCCTCGTCCCTTCGGTAAGTTCGATGTATCTTGTCAACTGTCTACAAGTACTTTGCATTTACTTTTCAGTCGTCCCGCATTCCGATGTCATAAAACTACAAGATATATTCATTCGCTATTACAGTAAGCTAGGAATAGTCTACACTGCACAGTTTCTAGCGATGGAAGGAATGCCCTT
This sequence comes from Scedosporium aurantiacum, assembly GCA_000812075.1. Lineage (NCBI taxonomy): Eukaryota > Fungi > Ascomycota > Sordariomycetes > Microascales > Microascaceae > Scedosporium > Scedosporium aurantiacum. The sequence continues at coordinate 19,100 of JUDQ01000226.1, forward strand.
ATAATTAGACTCGGATTGGACAATCTTGGTTCTGTTTCTCATGTCCTGGAATTGGTCATGAGAACTCGATTTCGCGTTTCCCTCGATTGGCTCTTCATGTTCAGCCTAGGCTGGCCTAGCCAATGGGATTCTCGGTGTTTCCCTCCATCCTTGCGTGGGGAGCTGGCTGCCAGGCGTCACCGTGGATTGACCGGGCCGTCAAAATCAAAAATTGCATCTTCAATTCCAGTGATGGTCAAGGTCAACAGCGAAGTCGACTTGCAAAAATCCAAGTTGCCTCAGAGAGGAGTACCTCATAAATTACGTGAGCGCTGGGCGATCTCGGACGATTGCCAGCAACAATGGAGGAAGGGACGACTCAATGCTGCATCATCATGCAAAGTGACTTGATCAATTGCAGCACCTCGTGGTCGAAGTCAATTCCTATTGGAAGCAGCGCAGCTCAGGAATCTGGGAGTCAAGGCGCGTGCATGTCCAATTGTCCTTTGAACTTGTCCTTGTCCTTGTATGACCCCACGAACACGGGTTGTGAAATGCCCTTGAAGAATCCTCGTACTTCGTACTTTCAGATCGACCCGTATTATTTATTAAAAGAGCGTGTCTCTGCTATTGATAATGATAGAGAGAATGCTAAGGTATTAAGACTAGCAATCCTCTGTGGCCAAAACCCGGTTCGAGGTGGCTGCCCAGTAAAATCGCAGGGCTGGCGTGAAGAGGTCATTAGGAGGTTGCAATTTCACCTTGTCATGCCGTCCAGTCTTGGTTTCTCAGGTTTCTTGAGTCTGTCTCTCCCGTCTGCCTCTCCCCTCCCTCCCCCTTTGAACTCGCCAGGCTTCGTGTTGACTTGGGGCTCGCGTTTCCCATCGTCACTTTGCCTGCGCTTTGGCCCTTGATCATCCCATCAATCCCATCAATCCCTTCGTTACGTGCCCATCCTATTTTTTTTTTTCTTTTTCCTTTTTCTCCCTCCCTCCTGTCTTGTCCCTCCTTTTTTTCCATCACGCGGATGTTGGCCGTCGATCCTACGACTCGACCCGTTCAATAATAATTTCACTTTTCTTCGATTCCGTTTCCACCAGAACCATATTTTCCGGCCTGCCGCTCCTTTCACCTGAACCCGCCGCATCCAGCCATTTCCATCCATCTTTTTACCTGTTTCATCGCCTGCTCAACTCTGGTTCTTCTTCCACTCCAACCCACAACCCAAGGTGTCGAAACTCTGGTTCTGCGTTCAACCACCCTCATTTGCCCTTTCGATTTCTCCGCCGACGTCGACGCTCCTTATCTCGCATTTCCCTAATTACCACCTTTAATTCTCACGTATATATCCTCCAGAAGGAAATCGCCTGGCCGCAATCATTTCCTACATCCACGACACCACGACACAATCTAATCTCGACAACCTGCAATGCTTTAGTTCCGAAACGCGACGATCGAGTCAAAATTTCGAGCGGTTCGTAATTCCCACGCATTCCATCGACACCGAGTTCCGAATCGATCAAGATGGCATCCCAAAGCCCACCCCGGATTGGGTCCCCAACGCAACATGAAGACGGGTTTCGAGAGGTCCCCGCGAGACCACCGAGTATAGTATCTTCGCGGATGACGGATATTGCATCGGATGATGGAGAGGAGCCACATTTTCAGTCGACACGCCCCGGCCAACGACGGAGTCTTGTACCTTCAGAGTCGCGACCGGGAACAGCCAGGACAGGCGTCTCATCCAAGGGCAGTCGGCCTCATCCCCAGCCGCTAAGAAATAATTATCTTTCCGGCGTTGCAGCCCAGCGAGGCAGTGTTGGTGCGGGGAGTATTGCGAGTTCGATAGGAAGGACGCCGAGCACGAAGAGCCGAAGCCATGTCCCTTCTCTAACCTCCCATGCATTCTTCCGGCCCATGAGCTCTCAGAAACTGCAGGCCCAGCGAGGCGGACCCCGGCCCTCGGCGATAGCGAGACAAGCAGAGTCGGTACGGGATTCGAGCAGCACCTCACCGAGTAATCTGCAGCAGAGTCCGACCTCCCCTCCCGCGCGGCCTTTGGGTTTAGGCGAACCACGCAGCGACGATGGTTCCTTCAACGCACCGCCATCTCCCGGTACCGAGGTGACTGGCCACGAAACCTTGGATAGGACGGCGAATACTAGCCCGACTCAGGGCCACCATACCGCCCATGGAAGCATATCGGAGAGCATGCGGCCACTTCAAAAGAAGAAATTCGAGAACCAAAACCTGAACATTACTGTGGATAAGAGTTACGGAGAGAGGTCTTCGGCCATCACCGGGGTCCTCAAGTCTCCTCGTTCATTCCGCTCAAGTTTCCTGCTCCCAGGCAATAGCGATCGTGCGCAAAGCTCAGCGAACCGAGATCTTGAGGGTGCCGAGAAACTGTCGTCAGGAGCATCAACACCCCATCCGGAATCTGTCCACCGGGGAACAACCCCCAACAAGACAAAGAGTCCTCAGCCCCAACCACCCCGCATCGGAAAGGTATTCGAATACTTCGAAGGAAATACCGTCTTCTGTCTAGGTGGAAGATGGCAAAATTCAAGGCAGCGGCCAGTAAATATCGCGACTGGACTGATGGTCGTTGTACCTGCTGTGCTTTTCTTCGTATTTTCGGCCGACTACCTTTGGCACGAAGTCTCTCCAGCCATTCCCATAACTTTTGGTTACTTGTTCTATATCTGCATCTCGTCCTTTATTCACGCATCCGTGACAGACCCCGGGGTATGTTCAAATTTTCCCTACGCCTCGGCGAGCGAGAAAGTTCGCGCCTGCTAAACTGCTTTTTTGATAGATTCTCCCACGAAATCTTCATCGATTCCCACCACCCGAAGACGACGACCCACTCCGATTGGGTCCTCCGACAACCGACTGGTACCTCATTCGATCGGCAGACAAGTCGTCTGCTGCCATGGAAGTCCCTGTTTGGCATTGTCGTACCTGCCACATCTGGCGACCACCTCGTGCGCACCACTGCCGCCTCTGCGATAATTGCGTCGAGACGCAAGACCATCACTGCGTGTGGCTTAACAACTGCGTTGGCCGCCGAAACTACCGATACTTCTTTACCTTCGTTACCACAACCACACTCCTCGGCGCCTATCTTACCGCTGCCAGTCTTGTGCAAGTCCTGACGTATCGGGCCCGCGAAGGAATATTGTTCAGTGAAGCTGTCAATCACTTCCGAGTCCCGTTCGCCATGGTGATTTACGGCGTCGTTGGTCTGCTCTACCCCCTCGCCTTGATGGGTTACCACATCTTCCTCATGGCCCGTGGCGAGACGACACGAGAGTACATCAACTCGCACAAGTTTGTCAAGACCGAGCGCTACAGGGCTTTCAACCAGAGGAATTGGATTAAGAACTGGATAGTTGTCCTATGCCGACCGCGGCCGCCGACTTACTACAAGTTCAAGAGCAAGCATGCCTTCGGTGACCAACGGCTTAGCGAGCATCGCGGCCGGAGAGCTCGCAAGGATGCAACCCAGGCTATGGAGATGGAGGCCGTCAAGCCAGCATCATCAGGCTTCCAGGGACCAGTCTCGCTGAGGAGTCAGCGGAGTCAACAACTAAACAACTAAGCGAGCGATTTCGAATACACATCCTTTTCTATGAACCCTCCTCATGATTCTTGACACATCACACTCTTTTTTTTTTTTTTTTTATGTCTTCTTTTTCTATGTCCTTTTCTTTCTACCTTTTTTTAGTCGTGTCCTCACTTGTCGCGGCGCCTGGCGGAGTCTCGTGGTACTCGTCTTCTACTTTTCTCACGTACCGATATATTACATTCAGCTTCACGAGCGGAGACCTCAGCGGTCATTCTTGATGCGTCAAGTTATTACTACCTACCCACCACTACTTAATGTGTTGTCACTCTCTTGCGGAGCTTCTCTCATATTGTTTCCCACCATTATACATATACCCCTATCTTCGATACACAACCGACTATTTCTTTTTTCATTTCTCTATTTCTTATATGTTCTTTATGTTTCAACGATGTTCTTTTTTTTTTTAAAGTTCCTGGAAGGAAGGGGAAAGAGGGATGTGATAAGCTGGACAGAAAAAACGACTATGTATTCTAAGGATAAGACACCGCAGCAGTTGCAAGCCTGCGTGAGAAATAAAGAGCGCTCTTGATAAGGTTCTCGGTCCTAGTCGAGCCGAGTCGTCCATTGTGCTTGAATCCCTTATGGTCGTTTTTCTAGAGGGTTCTGGGACTTGTCGAGGATGATTCATGAGTTTGGCATGGCATCGGCAGCACTTGAGTCTTCGATAAGATGTTTGGAGGGACGGGAGAAAGACCGGGAAGTCCCAGATGCCTATATAACTCGAGGTCTTTGGAGCCCACCTTCGCTTCACATAGACGACTCTGCTGAAGCTCTCAGTCAGAGAATAAAGAGACAGCAACGAAGCAAACTCTCAATATGGCCTTCTCGTGGATGAGGCCAGCGCCTAAGCCGGTGCCGCTTAAATCTATAACGCTTACCCCCGATCCCGACGCACCAATCTACAAAGGGGTCAACCAATCCATCGCTACCACACAGATACGGGAGAATCTGCACTGGGCTGGCAGATCAGAATTCGGCCGCAAAACCCTACACGTGAGCCTGACGAATGGCTTCAGAGGCATCTGGGGCCGGGATTTCACCATCGGCACGAGTCCGAGGTGCGACCTCGTCCTGCCGGAGCTGCCCTATGTCGATGATGTTCACTGCGTATTGCGGCTCGATCGACCCCGGCGGCTCATACTCCGGGACGTTTCGAAGTACGGCACGTTGGTGACGTATAACGACCAGGGACGTCAACCTCTACCCTGGAAAGGCGGGCAGTGGGTCGTAGGCGGCGATCCCCACCTCGAGGACTTCACAATCGATCTCGAGATCACGGAGTACCTTCGGTTTCAGCTAGAGGCGAACTACGGCGTTTTGACCCAAATAGAAAAGATCGAGATGGTTAGAATCCACCGGATCACGGATATGGCGCGGTTCCTCCATGGGGAAATTCTTACCCGCCTGCAGCCGCCGGACAGAAACATGTGGATCTTCCTGCGGTTGGAATACATTGGCTTCGGCAAGTCTTCGAAGGTAATGAAAGGTTGGGATGTTAGCACCGGGGCTGTGTTTGCGATCAAGGAGCCCCACGTCGACCCGAGGCGCGATCCCGATTTCAACAGGGAGAAGTGGACGCGGGAGATCAACGCCTTGTCCATTATCGCGAACACGACGCCGTCGAATACGCGAGTTCCGGATGACTGGCGGCGGTTCATTATTTCGCTCATTTGGGCCAGCTCTCCCTCGCATCCTATTCTCATTTACGAATACTCCTCCTTTGGCACGGTCAAAGACCAACACGCCAAGAGACCCATGAGTCGGCTCGAGGTGTGGAATATTTTTTCTCAGTGCGTGAACGCGGTGGCATTCTTGGACGATGTAGTACAGTTGCAACACAGGGATATAAGACCGGAACATGTACTCGTCATGAATCGTTCGATGTCGACCTGGTCCCAGCTCGACATCCAGATCAAGCCGATAGGCTTTGGACAGGCTGCTTGTGCTCACTTCCCAGACGTGCGTGCGTGGGATGTCTATCGCCTCCCGGCGGAATGGCCTCGCCACCGGCAATTCAAGGATGCGGCCGGGGATTTATGGTCGTCCGGCATGGTGGCGCTCGAGTTGATACATCCGTCCTTGCTTCCTGAAGAGGAGAGTGATTGCGCACATGTTAAGGATCAGGTCATGAGGGCTGCTCGCCACGGAGACGTAGATACTCACAGGGTCTTGGAGCTCATATTGAAGTGGGTGCCATGGCTGTGATATTTTCGCCCACTGGGATTTTCCTATGAGCTTGAGGGAGTCCCTGGTATCTCATTTCATGTCGTTTGGAAAGAATCCCCAAGTGTGGAGGATGCTAGTTTGAGATAGTTGAATGAATCCCTTCCAACGGAGAAAAAACAAACTCTGCAGCGTAGCTTTTCTCCACTTCTTCATCTCCCAAGCTCGCCATATAGTGATGCGCAAGGCGCTATACCGTAGGCAACAGGGCCAAGGGCGAAGAGCTCTCTCTCTCTTTTACGCAAGCCGACCTAAAAAGTTTCCTCTACCCCGGAGCAGGAGTTCGTGCGTAGCTTCCTCGCATACGCTCCCCCTAAGCCTATCCTATCCTCGAACCGACGACCCGCCAGAGTCGTCAATCTCCGCGTAGAAATCCTCAGGGAGAAAGACATACAGCAACTAAAGTCACTATGCGGTACACGCCATATTTGCATAAGCACAGTTAGGATTTAACACAGCGTCGAGGGCTATTTGCAACTAGATTCTCTCTACGAGAGATATCACATTATATCCTCTGATAAACCCGGGCACATCGTATTGAGGTATGTAGTCTATTTCGGGGCGAATTTATACCCACGCATTCTTCCTCAAGGCGGTAGAAATGTAAGCTGTGTGGACGGTCGTGTCACCGGGGAGGTTGTCCATGAATCACTCCCTGGTGAATTCTTTCTTTCTTGCCTTCATGTTCGCATCAGGCGCGATATTGGCCGCCTTCCACACATATGATGTCCTTCAGAGCTTCAAAGCTGTCTGGAGAACGCACGAAAGAGCTGTCCTTCGGGTCCAACAGTCGATCGCCACATTGACAGAATTTGGCTATAAGTGGACGTTGTCCGTAGATGGCGGGGGGCTAAAGAGAGCTTCGCCAGATAGTACATAGACCATGGGAGAAAAGTGAGATCTCGTCGGATCTGAAGAGGTGGTCGACTAACATGAACATGTAGTTGGCTGAAATTGGGTTAGCGTCAATTACTTCGTTGAGTGAAAGTGGACTGCGCGGACCAAAATGGAGGTACTTGTGTACATAGCCGGATTAACCTTAATCCGATACAATTACTGAGACGGAACATGCCGCGAAATAAATCTTTAGCTTCAAACAGCAGACATGATCCAAAAGCCGATGTAAAGACCAACACCAACTCTTCAACAACGCCAAGGTCCACCAAAAACCGCAGAGATGTCGATGTTCCGAGCCAAGAAGCTCGACCTGGGCTGCTTCATCAACACGCGCATCATCCGCGACCACACCAAGCGCAAGGTCTTTGAGCAGTTCGAGCCGGAAAGGTTAGCAGCGAGCACCGCGCGATCCGCCGATTTCTCCCTTCTTTCCTGTCTCTCCCCACGGGAAGGGAGGAGGAGAGCCGTTTTTAGATCGGGGCCGATTATGTGGACATTTCGAGGTGTTTTTTCAATTGGCTAACTGTTGGGATTGTAGGCAAGCTCTGCGATACATTATCCGCAACACGACTCTCCCTCCTCGCGTGCGCGCCGAGGCGCAGCTCCAACTCTCCCAGATGCATTGTTATACGAGGCCGACGCAGGTTAGGAATAGGTGTATTCTTGGCGGAAAGACGAGGGGTATCCTGCGGGACTTTAAGCTGTCTAGGGTAAGCATTGATCGTTATATTTTGGTTGGGGGGGGCCTTCGGTGTGAGCGCCAGCAAGTTGAGAAGAGCTCGTGTGTGCTAACTATGAGACTTTCAGTATAACTTTAGGAGAGAAGCCCTCGATGGAAACCTCCCCGGCGTGAAGAAGGCGAGTTGGTAAAAGGAAAACGAATATTATATGTATTATTACGGACGGGTTGGCGCCTGTGTATTATTAAGGGGGACCGATCTCCAATAGACGTCTATTCCATGTGGCTTTTTCTTCCCCCGACATCTAGGTACGTTTGGTGGGAAGGCCACTGCTGTAGAGTCCCGCTGCCAGGATGGTTTTACCCAGTCTCAATGAGCCATCTTCAAGTGCTTCTGTGTAAGGTGAATTCCCAACACGAGACATCCAAAATACTAACACCTTGGACCGGGACCCAGGACAACTCATAGCAAAGGACATTTCATCTCAGCTTTTGAACTCTAAGGTAACTCAAGTCTTCAATTAACTCTCTTGACTTCGGCGACGAGCCTTGCCTCCCGGGCGTGTCTAATTTCTCAAATAAATAGTATCTGCTTCCCGCTCTTTACTCTCCGCTGTCCGCTGTTCGATGTACGCTGTCCAGTCTCCATCAGAACAAAAGAAAAAAAAAATAATAATAGGCTTCCCAGCTGAACCTCTGAGCCCCATCTACCCCCAAAAAATCAGCCTCTCCGTGCTGGAACCGACCGCGGCGGTGGTGGGATAGCCCATGCTGGAACCGACCGTGGCGGTGGTGGGATAGCCGGAGTAGATACCACGCTCGGAAGTCGCTCCGATGGATGTCGTGCCGGCGGAGGTGCTGCAACGGAATTAGTTTCAAAAATGTGCTCGCCGGCCAAACGCAGGCGGAGGGAGGAAAGAGCAAGAGGAAAAGGGGGCTCCCTCACTTGGAAGACCCAAAGCTCCAGGTGCTTCTGGCAGAAGAGTGACAGTGGATTCGGTTTCCTCGGGGAAGTTGTCCTTAGCATTCGGTGTGCCCGTGCCCTTAGCATTAAGTGTCGTCGCCGTGCTGTGATTAAAGGCGGGATTCTGGATCTGCAGCTCTATGCCGGAATCACCACTCCTCTCCAAGGCGGAATGAGACCTCCTCTGGCACCAGCCGACGATATAATAGGCAGCTATCGTACAGACTATGATTATACCAATGGAGGCACCTATGATTCCGTAGCCTACCGGCCCCATCTTGTTGTCGCCGGGTGTGCCTGCAAGCTCCTCGGAAGGGTTCGTGTGGATCTGGCCCCCACCTCCGCCGGCACCACCGCCGACTTGGCTTTGGGGTAGAGTCTCTCGGTTCAGGAGAGCCATGGTGTTTAGTCTATAAGGTTGAATTGACTGGCGACGGAAGGAGATGGTTGGCGGGAGGTAACCTGGGTCGGAAAAATAGTGAATCTGCAAATCTATGAATGATAGATACGTCGAGTATAGGTTGAAACGGGAGAGCCAGGCGAAAAAAGAGCTAGGTGAAAGAGAGCGAATTAGTGTGTGGTGTGAGTGGACTTGAGAAGGCCTGGAGATGACAGATGAAGGAACTCAGAGGAGACATGCAGAGAGCAGAAACAGACTTGCTCTAAAAGATCTGACTCCGAGAACGAGGAAACCACGGGAGATGCGGTCTGCGAGCGGAGCAGAAGGCGCAGAAGGCGCAGAAGACGGATTGTCTCCTGATTGGAAGGAAGAACTCGGGCAGCTTTCAGGGTCGCTCCTGCTCATTGGAAGGAGGGGGGCGGCAATGAGAAGGAGAAGGAGAAGGAGCGGCCAACTCGCCGATTCGCTGTCTTCTAACACGAACCTGCAACCTGCACTTACACGACTTACACCGGCTCGGGCGCAAAAGGGTCCCAACAATACGGCAGTGATCTCTTGCCTTCCTGTCTTTGTTCTTCTGGCATCTAAAAGGCTAGAGGGAGAACCATTCGGAGGTCGCGAAAGGTCATGGAAGCTGTACAGCCGGCGCTCGTTGCTTTGGGGGGATGTCCGGTGCTGTCCCTCTCGAGATGCGGCCCTAGGAAATCTGAATAACTGACCGCCGGTTCCTTCTTGGTTTCCTGTGGGTCGTTTAATTCACTCGATTCCCATATGAGCATGGTCAAGCGGCTACGGATACTTACTCGGGGGTGGGATCACTAATAGAAACGATTCAATTGTCAAGCTCGTCGCCCTCTCTTTATTTACTGTCTAACACTACGAAAGAAACCAAAGTCCATTTCCAGACACTGAGGCTATTTGGCAGTTACTTTACTGATTCGCCAAAAGTCAGGGAATGAGCTCTTCCTTGTTTCCTCCCCGTCATCTTGCCACCAAAAGAAAGAAAAAAAAAGAAAAAAAAAGAAAAAAGATTTGAGAGAAATGATCTTCATCCGCTAGTGACGAGGTTGAAATGTGCCGAGCTGAGCTGACATGAACGACACGCCCCCGGCCCCCGAGATGAGCGAGGCCAAGTTCAAGGAACTGGGAGGCTGGTTGAAATGGCCCCCAAGGAAGAAGCAATTCTGCATGCTGTTTCACCGCGCCTCTTCATCTCCCGCTGAGTCGTTCAATCCCGTGCAAATATTTCTCCAGGGTCTACATCGACGAACGGTCCCAAACCGCGACATGTAACGCAAAAAGGAAACATGACTTGTCATCTAGATCGTCCACTTCTGAATCGCCAGGTCTCTCCACACTTGGAGAGCTAATCCTAGCGAATGATAGCAGCGTCCCATCTGGTTGCCGCTGGAATCCTGCATCAGGAGAAGCGCGTGAACTTCCGCGAGAGCGCCATCTTCCTCACTCCGTTCAATGAGGACGGCATAATCAAGCATTGCTGTGGGAACTTATGTCTGGGTGGTTGGTTGGGTAAACCTCCAAGATCAAAGCATCGAATCGGAGTCGCTTAAGCTTTTTCTTTCTTTTTTTTGGTTTTCTTTTTAACTCATCTTTTTAGGACTGATCAATATAGAGATCTGATACGGTTCATTGCCCGATTTGTGGCAACACCCTGCGAAATGGCAAACTGCAGGACACTGAATCGTGCTGAACACATATAGAGAGATGGCATCTACGCATTTCTTTACGTTGTATTGTCTCATATCTATCTCGGTGACCGGTCGCGGGAAATTCACGGAAGATCACCCAATCCGTGGAAGAGGAGGAATTTCAATCCTCGTTAGGTCTAGGTGGAATATCACTCTGGTGGAGGCAGCTCCCGCTCTAGCTTTTACTTACACCAAAGAGCATTCCGTTGGTATCAAAGTTCGGGAGCAAGCGGAAATGAATCTAATTCGCTCTTGAGAGCTCCGTCCGGTGACTGACGGCCTCCCCGGGGTTCTCTTATAGAAGTGTGTTGCTCTCAACATAACCATGATAGCGTGCCCCCCCCCCTTAAACGACTAGCTCTCAACTCTCGTCGAGACATTTGTAAATAAGAATACGATAAGGAATGGCTACCTAGGCGGGTGTGAACGCAACGCGGCATCCCTTGGCAAGTGACAGAGTAACCCTAAACTTTAATTGCATCGCCGGCTCATCGGCTCGCGGCTCAACATCGTTGAATTGTTGAAACATCCCAACTATAGTGTAAGATAACAACATCGAAGCTAGTGTTGGCCGATACATATGCGGGGCCCTCCAGAGAATGAAATCCATGCACGTCGAAGAAAGTAGTAGCTTAGCAACAGAGCTCGGAGAGTTTAGGACGAGCCAAGATATGGACAACACTTCAACTCTGGTTTCTTCTATTCACAACAGTAATTTTATTTTCACATTTCCATTCACCAACACGCCTCTCATACCAACGTATAAATCATCGATCCAGGAATCCCAAGGCGTAGAAACCTTCAAAAACAAGCAGACGATCGCCTTCCCTTTTGCAAACCGCAATGTGCTCCCCCAAGTATTTTCCGCCAACTACTCGTCCCTTGACCCAATGCTATATAGAGTTGAAAACGAGACCTGCAATGTCATCTAGTCGTCATGCACCTACCTCCCCCCAAAACGCCAGAAATGCAGTTGCCCTTCTTGAAAAAAAATCGTCAATGCCCGCCCTCCAATAGCTTACAAAAAGGCATCGTCTAAAAACAGATCAAGCCACCACCATGGCTATAACACGCTCATACATCGATATTTCTCGTCGACGACCTTCTCGAGCCCCTCTCAGCAGGAACCCACGCATCGCTCCCCTCAGCACTACTCGATCCAGACCCTCCGGACATCGCGCTAACGCTGACCGGAGTGGTAGTACTAGTCGTAGTCGCAGCCGGAGGCGGTATTCGGACCGGAGACAGCACTTCGCCCCGCTGAATCGAAGCCTCACTCGTGCACTCGGCGACACCGGGCACTTTCTCCATCGAGCTTATCGACTCCTTCTCCTTGCCCTTGTCGAGACCACCCACGAGATGAGTACCCGCCATGGCCCCGCCGATTCCGAGCGACGCGAGGACCGAGCTAAACTGACCGGGCAGTCTATCCGGGACCTTACCCTTCTCGTTGTCCTCCGAGAGCACCCAGACCATCCCGCCCACGAGACCCACTAGCACAACTGCCGTGAGGATCCCCGCACCAGCTCGATCGCCCGTCGTTATAGGTCGAAACGTGATGCTCGTTTCTCGCCCGATATCATTGGTGCCGGCGTCCGGATTCCCCACGCTCGTGCCTCCCGAGTCGGCCGTGACGGGCCTCCGCGCCTGATCAATCAAGTTCGCCAGCGTGACCTCCAGCGCCGCCATCTGCTGGCCCAGACCCGTCGATCCATCCCAAGTGCCGTTGTTGTTCCATTTGAGACCGCACATGCGGCCGTTATCGCCGCCAGTGCACTGCTTAGCCGCGGCGACGGACGAGGCGCGCAGCCACGGCATGATCTTCTCGGCGGATTCCGGGTACCATTTGACGACGTTGGCGAGCCACCGGCTAAAGTAGGCCTTGAAGGACTGCTGGTCGATGTTGCACCTGTCGACGGGTTCGCAGGCCACCTCCGTCATGATGTCGTTGTTCTCTCCCTTGAAGAAGATCGCCGAGCCGTTGAGCAGGCCGTCGACCCGGTCCTTCCAGACCTCCTTTTCGGTGTAGTTGTACATGGCCGCGGCGCCCAGCACGAACCCCCCGATGTTGTACGTCCACTGGTACGGCGTCAGCGCGGTGCAGTTGTCATGAATGTGCGCACCGTCGTAGACGTTCCACTTGTCATCGATGTACCCCACGCCCTTGGTCCAATCCCACGTCTTCTCGGCCCACTGTGCGTACGTGTCGTTTCCCGTATACAGCGCCAGGCGGGCACCCAGAGCGAAGAAGCAGGCCTGCGATATAGTGTTCTTGTAGTCGTAACCGTTGTTCCACGTGAAAATCTGCCACCGCAGTCCGCCGTTGCAGTACTCGTTGTTCCACCGCGCCGCCTGCGTATTGAAGACGGCCTGGGCCAGCGCCAGCCACTGCGGCTGGTCCGCCGGCGGGTTGGGGAAGTTGTACTCGGTGGCCGACATAACGGCCAGGCCCCAGAACCCCTGGTCGTCGTTGCCCTCCGTGTGGGTCTGGTTGCGGGGCATGTAGTCCGCCTCATCGCCCACTTGGAACAGGAGTCCCGTGGTGGTGTCGTCGTTCCACGTCGTGTCGCCGGTGTAGTACCAGTAGTCGATGAGCGTGCCCATGAGAGCGCCGGCCTCCCACCCTGGAAATGGGGTTTTAGTCGCCCATGCATGAGTCAAGGATTTTCGGATGTGTGATGGATGTCTAGTTTATCTTTAGACTTACAATAGTACGGTAGGGGTATATACCCCGGCGTGCCCCCGGGTTGGTTTCCGGGGTAGAAGGACATCATGTCCGTAGCTATGTCCTTTGCAATGCTCAGGACCGACTCTGCAGGTCCGATGCATTAGCTCTCCATTAGTGCTTCTCCCCATGATTCTGGCAGCTCCTAACAATAGCTTGCTCTGCTTCTTGATTTCCCTTCCTAACTTCAAACCGAGGCGAAAAAGGAAAAGGAAAAAAAGTTTTAAAATCCGACTGTAAAAGGGCAAATATTTACCTCGAGAATCAGGATCTAGATCGTAGGCTGTCGTAAAAGGGCTCAATGCCAACAGCAGCATGATGCAAGCGCGGACCACGGAAGACCCAGGCCACTGCGACGGGATCGGCCCCGTCGACCGTCCGGAGTTTGGTTGATCGACACCCCGCCAAACAAACATTTTCTTCGGCTGGGGAGGGCGGAAACCCAATTCGGCCGGGGGAGGATTTTTAATCGAAATTAAAATTAATAAGTTCGAGGTGTTATTGGATCACCATGAGACTGGTGTAAGAGGGCGACGGATGGATGGTTGAAGTCAAACGAGATAATTGATATATCATGGAAGTTCCAAATTCAGAGCTCTGATTGTGAGAATGTGTTGTTAAGAGAGCATGCTCATCAAAGGATCAAAGAGAGAGTAATAAAATTTGTGCAGAATAAGCCAAGAGAGTGTATGCGTGTAAGGGTCAGCTAAATAGATGGTGATCGGAGCAGCGACGTCAGATTGAGGATGAGATCACTACCAGCCAAAGAAAAGGGCGGCCAGAGTGTTAGTGACGCCACAAAAGGGAAGAGCGGACTGTAGAAACCAAGCAACGTTTTGATGTGCGTTTCCCATCGGGGCCCCTCAAGTCCGTTTGCTATATGGAAGAGGATTGTTTCCAAGACTCAATCAGATGAGGTCAGGTTTTTGAGAAGAACACGTTCTCAGCCTGGCCGAGCCTGCCGGCGATTAGAAGGCCTGCGGTGAAGTTGAAAGGTGAATGCGGGGAAAACGGAGGGATTAAGAGCACCCTGCATGCGAGTCCTTTCTTTGCAGAATGGGGCGGTCGGAAATATCACACTCAGTTGCGATGCGAGGAGATGATGGGTTGTGTACGTAAATTGCGTGTATTGTGTCGGTATGCTGGCATGAGATGGGGAGTCGTCAAGCTCAGAGAGTCTAGCTGTCTTCCTGCTGCGGAGTCGTCCTCATGGTATGCAGGTCTCTCACGTCATGTCCGGACCTTGGTAACGGACAGGCTACGGGCATAAGAGAAGGGAGAGGCTGGGAGAGGAACAAGAGAAGAAGTGCGGAGAGGACAAGAAGAAAAAAAAAAAAAGCAGAAGAAGCAAGCCAACGCAACAACTTCAATACGATCTACCTTGACGGATCGGGCTGGGCAGGACAGACACGAAGTTGCTGTTTAGAATCTAAACGGGGTCGACGCCAGACCAAAACGACGAATGGAGTAGCAATATTAGAGTTCGTTCATTGTTTGCATCCCTGACCTGCAATCCTGACTTGATTACTTGTAAACACCAACACGAAGTGATCCACTTCAGAAATGCTCCGGCTTGGAATCGGGGCCCAGTCTGTCTCAAGAGACCCTCTCTTGTTCACACGACACCACATGGGACGAACATCGTAGAAGCGGCATGTGCGTTGCTCTCGGCTTCGGACGGACCTATGACGACGGACATGCTGAAAGATCTGGGGGTTGTTTACAGGGTACGGGGTGGTAGCTTGCCTGGTCCTGCAGCTTTTCGGCTGCTCGGAGAACGAAAGATGTGGTGCTCGCAGCCACCATGATTTAACTGATGGGAAGGAACCATCAAAAGGTGACGTCTTCGGTTGCCCTTCCATTGCCCTTCCAGGGGTAGCGCCGCTCCTAAGGTTCCCAAGGGTGGGAATACGAGGTGGAACTTGGAAGGCGAGTCGGCCGGATGGGAACTGGGTTGGTGCGGAAATGGGCATGCACCCCATATTTGGGGGCAAATCCATCCGGCTTAGATTCGATTCTAGGTTTCTCTAGCTCGATTGCGGCGCTGCCCTTTGAAGTTAAACTGTCTCATCCGCTCCTTGGTTTTTTAAGCAGACCAAGTTCGATATTGATTTTTGTGGTATTACCTGGTATTATGGACCAGCCCTGAGAAACGCAGGGCTCAAAAGAGTGGTGACTGGTGACTAGTGACGTGTGATGTGTGACAAGGACGGCAAGGGGACAAGAACAAATCGATATGCACGCCGAGGCAATGGCCAGGCAATTGGGTTTAGACAAACGGGCGGGCAGCTTAACGACGGAACCGGATGGATTACTGGAGGCTAGAAGAGGATAAGGTCGCTGTGCTGCTCCTTGGCTTTGGATGAGGACGAGGATGGGACGAGGACGAGAAGAACGAGAACGCACTCTCCACCTTCCGCTGCAATTGTCATGGTACATGTTCGTCATCTACTTTGTTGTTCGCGAGACGTTCTTTCCTTCCATGGCTGACTTTGAAAAGAACATAGTGCACGTTCAATGTTCAATGTTCTTTCCTTAGTTGCATTGCAGGTCTAGGCATTGGCAAGTACGAAGTACGAAGTAATACAACTCATTCATAGTGTTGTTGCTCCGTTTTAGCGGGGCCGCTCGTCCCGTTTTCGTATTACTCAATGCTAAATTTCTTGATCCGATCCCTCGGTCTGGCTTCGGGAGGGGAAGGTGCATCCCAAAATAGAACCTTAATCTACGAAGGTCGAGCACTGGGACCGAATTCGAACTGCTAATGGTTGCTTTAGTTGCTGGAAATAGGGAAGGACTACTTCGTAGAAGGCAATCAATTCTTGATAAGGGAAAAACGGCGAAGAGGATATAATGGAAAGAAAAAAATCTCTACATTTTCTGTGAAGAATGGGTATCCCACTGAAGACTCCGAATGTTTACGTGGCCTGGCCGAGCACTCGTAACACCAGCCGCCATTGGGTGGTGTGATGCCCGCCACGTGGAGCGCAATCGGTCAACGGCTTTTGAGGCAAACTAGATCGTAATGTGATGCAGAATGAAGAGTGACAGATCAAGATGCTAGATGTACGCGTGGATACAATTGTACGATACTCGGCACATTAGTGGGTGAATACTGCCTTCGTAGATAATAAGCGTTGTCCTGTTCCTCGGGTCCATTGAACCCAACTGGAAATTACCTTTCTCCTCCAGGCGCACCTTACCATTTTTAAGATCGTTCTCGATAACTCCCGAACTAGCTTTTACCTCGTACCCGTAAGGACTAGATGTCGACAAGCCAGCGCGCGCCAGGATGGGGGCCTAGTCCGCCTGTCTTTGCTGGTCGTGATGCTACATGACAATATTGCACCTCCAGTCAGCACATACCCTTCTGATCTTCTCAGTCGATAGGTGCGGGTGGTACCCGGGCTAAGGAAGGATATGGAGGGAAAAAAAAGAAAAAAAAGAAGAAAAAAAAAAGAAAAAAAAGGGGAAAAAATAAGAGTTATGGAGTTGCGAGACTAGGAGCTCATGTATAACTAACGACCTGGAGGGTAATCAAGAATCCTTTCCGAGTTGCCCCTGTTATTGACGCCGAGAGCTGCCAGCTTCCGTGCCGGACCCCGACCAAAGGCAATTAGAACTCCCATTTCACGCTAGGAATCTCGGGAGGCTGAATACGCGAGGAGGTAACTGGTCCTGTAAAGAGTATGATGTCCAGGCCCAAGTATAAGAGTGCTCTTATTAATGGAGGCCCGAAAGTAGAAAGAAAGCTCTGATTTCGCCGTCGATGAAACGGCTTTGCAACAACGCCTTCGGGCAATGGGTCGCGGACAGATAGCCAACCGGCCCCCCAAGCCACATGGAGGACTAAAACGTTAAGGCCTAGGTCTCGGCGACAGGGTTGATGAATCGAGAATAGCGATGAGGAGGCGATGCTTCTGGAAGCTGGGGATGGCGCTTATGAGATGTCCTAAGCCTCGACACATGACGGGCGAGGTTTTGGGCCTGGCTCGCCCATTTCTCTGGCCACAGCCCTGGCAATTGCCTTTCAGCTTCATCTGCGCCTGACTTGGGCTGACCAGCCAAGCTATGTCCTATCCAGGCTGGGCGGCAAAATATTAGCCCACCCCCTCGAAACCGCCGGTTATGGTGATCATCAACGTTAAAAGTCTCCAAGTCCTCCTCAGTCCTTGCCAAATCTCCCAAAGGCACCGATTCAGAGCTTGCATTATCATCCCATATTTGAAGACCGGATACTAAAGAAGTACCTTGTCACGTGTGGGCGTAGTAATAAACTCATTGAGATTTTTCCATATACCCAATTGAGGGTGTCCAGGTGCCGCCGGATTGAGCGAATGTTGCAAACCTTGGATGCACCGCCACGGAGAAGCCGCGCGGATTCCAGATTGGCATTCATCGGACTCTCCCTGGCACTGTGAAGGTTACAGCCCAACAAGGTCGATTCGAACCATTAATGAAGAATAAGGAAAATCGTTCCAGGGCGTGAGGAAGAACAGGAAGGCAGGGCGCCTGCCATCTCTTTCTGTTCAACTCGTTTACATGTATGGCTGCTGAGGGGTATAGTGCCACACTGCCATCATAGCCTCGATCTAACCTCTTCCTGGCTATGATATCTGCAGAAAAAAAAAGCTCAAGGCTGGGAAGATGGGAAGTCTCGCCGCAACCAGATTTAATCCTGCCACCTAAAATGTACACAGTGCTCTGGATGTAAACACACACTGATGGGCACACTGAAAGAATCACACCTTTTCCTGCGGGTACTTCAGTACCTCCCATCCATCGACCCGTCGTCACTCCACTGTGCTAGGTACCTTGGTACCCACCTCCTTTGGGTCTCTGGTGGTTGCTCCCCCAGTGCTGGGCAGACGCAACTTGTACCCTTGGAAACCAAGTCCGTTCCAAAACCGTCTTGTTTCGGCCTCTCCTGCGTTCCTTCCCCAGCGTCTCAGTTCCCATTTCTTCCCCGTCATCACCAACCACAACAAATTCTCCCTCCTCCCTCTTCATCTTCTCGCCACCAAATCTAGTGTTTTTGTCGCACGACACATAGCGAAATTTAACGGATTTTCCCTTCTCCCCTTTTCTCCCGACGCAACTTCTCGCTGTATCACGCTGCTCGCAAAAATTACAAGCTTTTGCAGTTGATCTTGCGAAACGCAACCCCCCGAATCCCGACGAATACACATCACCTCCGCAACACCACCGTCACAATGGTCGAGCAGGACGCCCCCTATGATCCCTACATCCCCAGCGGCCAACAAGGAGCCCAAGGGCAGCAGCAGGGCGGAGGAAACTCGAGGACGCAGGCTCTCCAGGCTGTAAGTTTTTTTCTGATGCGATTTTTCTTGATGTTGCCACAGTTGCGAGTCTCCTATTTGGCATGTGCATGGCGGCAGCGACCCAAGATGCGAGGCTTCGTCGACCCGGACATCTATTCCACGACCCGACGTCCTATTACCGGTTGCTCGAAATCTCGAACACCATACTTCCGACTGCTCCGTGGATTCCTGCTGCCTACATAATCATTTCAATAGTCGGGTTTTGTCGCCATTGACCTAGCGTCGGGTCGGATGTCTACCATGATCGAGTCATCACCAGGGAACACATCAGCTCATCATCCGATCCCCAACATCGTCTTAATGATATCGCTCTCTCACTCTTTTCGCTCTACGGAGTCGCTTGCGCCTCCTTAATTTCGTCTCCCGATCTGACTCGCCAAGACCCTCGGCCTCGTCGGCACAAGAAGCCTTTCAACACAAGTCCGCTTCAAACACCATGGATCTGCTGTCGCCTGCCTTGCCATATTAATCGCATCCATACTCCATCTAATCCCTATTACTTGCTAACTCTATTACTCTAGCAAATCGACGACACCGTCGATGTGATGCGCGAGAACATCAACAAGGTCTCCCAGCGAGGTGAACGCCTCGACGCTCTCCAGGACAAGACCGACAACCTTGCCGTCTCAGCGCAGGGCTTCAGGCGCGGCGCGAACCGAGTCCGGAAGCAAATGTGGTGGAAGGACATGAAGATGCGAATGTGCATCGGCGTTGGCATCGTCATCCTCATTGTCATTATCGTCGTACCAGCCGGTATGTACAGGCTTATTTCCCCTTCTCTAATCCTATCGAACCATAAATGCAAATGCTAACTCTTCTTCACAGTCGTCACATCTCAGAAGAACTAAATCATTTACCCCCACCACCCCCGATAATACCCCCCACAAAATCCACCCTAAGACCCTCGATGAACTCTGGGTAGATGTGTTTTCTACCATCTTTTCTGCCGCATTTTTTGTTTTTCTTTCTTACCTCGACCTCTCCCGACGGCATTCCTGAATCTCGATGATTTCCGATCCATCCTTTCTTAATGAACATGACAAAAATAAAAAATGTGCTTGAAACAGCGTGCATAGCATTGGGAAGGGAGGGAAAAGAGCATGGAGCAAGGGAGCCAAAGAAAGAGCAAAAGAGGAAAGAAAGGGATGTAACGACAATGACTCTGGAAGGAAAGGTTAGATATGTCCTGTTATTCGCTCATGAAAGGGTTTCTTGTCTTTTTTTTGATTTTTTCTATTATTATTATTCATGGAGCACGGAAATGGTATAACACTTTGTTTCTTTTCTTTTTTTTTCTTCTTCAGTCTAACTGTCTCTGGTTTTTGTCTCTCTCCTCCCCCTCCCATCCCTTTTTCTTCGAAGCCTTGATCTATGTATCTCCACCGGCCTTTGAGGATGTTGTAACTTTTTTGGGGGGGAAGAGGAGGGGGGACTAGGAGTATCTGTTGTTTGGATGGGGGTTGATTGTGTAGTAGTCATGGGAGGTTTTGAAATGTGAAGCTTTTGTTTCTTTCCCCCTTGTCTTGATTCATGAAGAAAGGAATGTGTTTTCTGCCTTGCTTTTTTTTGTCGTTGATGGTGAGATGAAACATTCCTCTGCTCAATGTCTTGGTGCTTCTACATAATACGAATTTAGTTGAGTGCTCAGGTAGAAGACAGTCAAAAGAGCCATCATTGATGAGAATAGCACTCTCAGCATCACCGAGTGACATATCTCGAGATCACGAGAACAAAAGAAACCGCTGGATTTGAAATCTGTATATCAACCTCTCACCCAAAAGCTAGAACAAAGCTATATGAGAAAAAAAAAGAAGACAGGGAAAGCCTACAGCTAGACCCTTCCCTTCTTCCCCCCAACCTTTTAACGCCAAAGGAACAGGAATCAGGAAGACAACAGGGGTAAATAGATATACTCCAAAAGATGAAGAATAAAAAAAAGGAAAAAGGAGTTCCCATAGAGAGGTGTTGGAATGATGAAAAAATCCAATACCCTCGCTGGCTGGCTGGCGCTATGCTCTCCCCATGCAATTGATGCTTGCAGGTGTAGATATTTCTTAGTGTTGTTGAGTTGTTGTGTAGTGCGGCGTGGTCTAGTAGATAAAGGGCGCTCCATTTTCCCCCTTGCCAGCAATAACACAATGAAAGAGCAGTGACAAATAAAGAAAAGAGAAGGTGGTCAATCCAACACTCTATTCATCACGGGTGAAGGGTGGTGAAGGGTTTTACATGGTGGGGATACCCTCGTACTCGGCGAATCCGAGAGCAAGGTTCATGTTTTCTGAGGAAAAAGAAAGTTAGCTTCGATTCAGATCTGGCATGACAGAAGGGAAGGAAGGAAGAGAGAGAAAATTACTTACGCAAACACTGGGTCGCGGCACCCTTGAGCAGGTTGTCGATGGTGGCACAGACGACTACCCGCTTTCCGCTGCTGTGGACAGTGAATGCGCCAATCTCTACGCCGTGTTGGTTCATGATGGACTTGACCTGGACTTCACCAATGACCTTGACGAGCTTCTCGCCCGCGTAGCGCTCCTGGTAGATCTGACGGATATCTCGGGACGTCATGGTCTTGTTGAGGGGGATGTTGATGGTGTGGTGGATTCCGCGGAACCACGAGGCGACATGGGGAGTGAAGGCCACGGGGACACCGAGCTGGTGGCCAATCTCGCGCTCGTGGATGTGGTCGGTCAAGCTGTAGGGTATTATGTTGTTCGCGAGGAGCTCGACGTCGTTCTTAGGCGAGGGCTTGGTGCCAGCTCCCGAGTATCCAGAAACACCGAAGATGGTGGGCTGTCCGCCAAGATGCTCGACAAGTGGCGCGATGGCGAGCTGGGCAGCCGTGGCGTAGCAGCCAGGGTTGGAAATCTGGTGAGCTTGCTGAATTTCGGCGCGCTTAGTGAGCTCGGGGAGGCCATAAGTCCACGTGTTGTCGAATCGGTAGTCAGCAGAGAGGTCGACAATCACGCTCTTGTTGTTGGAGCTCTTCTGGCCCTCGTAGACGGCCTCAACGAAAGGCTTGCAGACGCCGTTGGGAAGAGCCATGACCCAGCAGTCAACCTCACCGCTCCTTTGGAGATCCCGCACGTCCTTAGGGCTGAGGTTCTCATAGATGACCTCACGCTTGTCGTAGCCCTTGAGCTTCTGGCCAGCAAGCTCACGGGACGACACGTGGGTCAGGTCTAGGTAGGGATGGCTGTTGATGAGATCAATGAGAGCCTGGCCGGTATAACCACGGGCACCGATGAGCGCTACGCGGGCGGGCCTGTCGGCAGAAGCGTTCTTCTTGCCAAGCGGAGGGTTGGGGTTGGTCTCGGTAACATAGGTCCTGGCCTGAGTAGGGCGGGCGGACTGGAAGGCGCGAGGGCGGGTGGAGGTGGAGAAGGCTCGGGTCTGCTGGGCGCTGGGCGAAGAGTTCTTGGCGGTTGTGGTTGTCGGGGAGGAGGTATCATTCCCGGTGGCGGAGGGTTCGCCAAGGCTAATTCGGCCGAGAGCCTGGACCTCGTCGAGGATAGGAGATAGTTCAGAGTACTTCTCAAGCCTGAATCCACGCCAGAATAGAACGACATCGTCGATACAGAAGCTGCCATCGCATCGGTCGAAGAACCACGACAAGTTCTCGTCATCCTTGCTAACGGTCCACACAAGATCGGAGTTCTCCTTCTCGATGGCTTGGAAAACATTCTCAGCAGTGTTCGTCAACCAGCCAGGCTTGGTAATAGACAAGGTGACCCAGGAGGCGAACGGTCGGCTCTCGGTAGGCTGGAGGACAATGGCGAGGCAGCTCAGCGCATCGTCATAGTAGGCCTTGAATGGCCTGTCCTTGAGCATCTGAAGGTAGTTGTCAATGGAAGCAACGACCTCCTTGTCGGAAGACTGGCCACGGGCAAGAGCAGCCTTGAACGCAGGAAGGTCCTTGATCTCGGACAGCGACGAGGCAACTTCGACCTTCTCGCCACGGCGGATGAGGGTACCGGCCCCAGAAATGGTGAACAGCTCGGTCTGGAGATCATCGGGGTGGATGATGGCGATACTGGAGGTCCTGGGAAGGGTATCGAGCAGCTTCTTGCCCTCCTTGATCTTTAGGCGGGTGCCCCTCTGGCACCAAGGTTGAGCCATGAGCTCGTCGTACTCCTGGTCGAGGAAGATTTCGCTGATCAGCTCTCCGCTATCGCCACGGAAGAGTCCTCCCTTCTCGGAAAGATAAATGATCTTCAAGGGCTTCATGGCACGAGCCAAGCTAGCGGCGGTAACGTCGGCATTAACGTTCAGGACCTGGCCGTCCTTGGTCATGGCCAAGGAGGGGACAATTGGGATATAGCCGGCCTTGATGGCCTTCTCGATGGGCTCAAGGTTGACGTCGGTGACGTCGCCTACGAAACCCCAGCGGTCACGGTCGAGGTAATCGGCGGTGAGCGAGGTAGTAATGGGCATGTTGGAGACGCCAATGTTGTTGAGGGCCTCGGAAAGCCTCAGGCTTTCTTGGTGGAACAGCTTCATGGCGACGCCCAGGGTCTTCTTGTCGGTCACGCGGATGCCCTCTTCGAACTGAGGTTCGATGCCAGCATCTTCGAGGAGCTTGTTAAGCTGGGGCCCAGCTCCGTGGACGACGACGGGGTATAGGCCGAGCTGGTGAAGGACCAGTAGGGATTGGCAGAAGTCATCGAGATGTTCTGTCAGAATAGCACCACCAGCCTTGATGATGGCAAACGACTCGGAAGAAACCGAGGTAAAGTACTTAAGATACTGCTGACCCTCCCGATGCGAGCCGATATTCTTGACCGTCTGAACGACAATATCCCTCAGGGTCTGGTTCGGGTTCGGTATGTTGGAAGCAGGTCGGCCTCGGATGGTCGAGGTGGTGATGGGTCGGAGGGCATGCTTCTGGAGAAGGGCAGCCCGGCTAAAAACTGCACGGGTGGTCAAGGACGACGAGGCCCTAACGACCGCTTGGCGGGCGGACAACATGGTTTCCAAAGACGACAGCAAGATAAACGAAAGGAGGGCGAGAGTGAGGAAGGAGAAGGAAATGGACGGCGAAGGAAGCTTGTCGTCAAGGAGTTGGCCGGCAGCGGGAAGGGGACCGAGGGACGAAGCAAGACCTCTTTTTTTCAGTTGCCAGAAGCTGGAAACTTTTTACTTATAAAGTATGAATCATTGAAGGCTTGTTGGGGGTGTGGTTTATGTGGGGGAGGGGCAGGGGATCTCGGGGAAGAGAAGGGGCGTGGAAGAGGAAGAGAGGAAAAAAAAAATTTCGACTCATACCACCGAAGTCGCACCTTCTGCGTAAAGGCATATGAAGTACAAGCACCTGTACTTCCTGCCTTCTCAGTCCATTGACTGTTTACTAGACTGAGCCTATGGTGGGGTTCTAGGTTGCTCTACTTGACTAGTGGACACTTTAGCCAGTCAACACAGCGCTGGACACAGTATAACGACTTTGTAGGGGCAAAAAGCCCATCAAGTATGGTATGTACACTACATTAAGATGAATTGGTACCTCGCAGTTTACTCGGTACATTGCTTCGTATTCCCGAAACCCAGCAGCGTTACCGCATTGCCGTGGAGCAGAGGACGGAGATGCACACCGAATTCAGCATCTGGCAGACCAGCTACTGAAGCTAGCTGGGGCGGTCTGAATATATTTTTCTTTTTCTCCTCTCATCTTCCACAATAAAAAAAGTAAGAGTTCAGTCGAATCGAATCCAATTTGGAAACATGGCGAGAGATCAATTGATACCTCTTCTGCCGATTTTTTTTATCTCGAAATACTATCCGAGGTATTGGGATACCTCGTCCAGAAGAAACCCTCTATATTTTTGGAGTGCTTTCTGATGTATACAGTGTGTTGGTGCGGAGATGGTGGGCAGGACCCTGCTCAGTGCATATTCCATTATCGAGGCTGGGCGAGGAAGTACCGAGGTGCCTCGACTCCAGCTCCAGAAGACCAGGAGTCTAGAGTCATAGATCAATGTACACTATACTAGTCCAAACACTACAATTGTACCTTAAGACCAGTGCGATCCGCTCGTAAAACCGCACGTATCAAGTAAAACCGCCGCTTGCCGTCCCACTCAAAATGGAAAGAGAAAAGGCCCTGATGTCCCAAGAGCGTCTCGTCGCCTTGATCCTTGATTGATAGTGTTCCTAGACTTATTACGACTTGGAGTTTATTCTAGTTTATCTTCTCAGGCACCCACGCAGGGCATTGTTCCTTGATGGCTTGGTTGGCTTCCCTACGAAGTAAAGCCACAAACAAGTGGTAGTGGCAGTTAAGGTGCAGACCGCTCGAAAAGACATCAGAGCTCAACTCCCCGACAGGCTTCATCAGACGTCAACATCACAGGTCAACATCACAGGTCAACACGATGAGACGAGACACCAGGCCCATCTGAAGCCCCACCCCGTCACATCCAGCTACTTCGAAGTTAACTTCGCACTCACATCTGATGTGTGAAATTATTATGGAGTTGCCAATCTTCAAACTACCCGAATACCCCTCACTCCAAACCCGATCTCGCCATCGATCAAGGCACTCCGTCGTCCTATCGAGCCGGTAGACTGCGAAGTGTGCTGTGCAAGTTGTCTTCTTCAGATCGCCTACATGCAGCAGCTCAGCACATCTCCTCGGAATGCTGAATGAGGACAGGATCAACCCCCAACCCAGCGTGCAAGAACGAACCCATCTGACGGCCTGCCAAGGGTGACAGAATGCGGTTTTACTACCTTACTCTAACCTCCTTTGGAGATCCCTTTGGTGCCCTACTATCCTTACCCTTTTCGGCACCCCTGGCGCTGTGTTGCTATGAGATGTTTTCTTATCAATCGCATCTAATCACCGGCTGCCGAAATCACAACGTAACCGTCCCGCTCCATGCATCGCGCCATCCAACCCTAGCAGAGTTTTTTTTCTTCACAGGAGAAGGCGCTAAGGTATGAAGTAAGAAGGATAAAGTACGCCAGTCTTCGAACCATTACGAAGCTATACAACCTCGACCCTTGTCTGTGCTCGCCCTCGATGGAGCACTTGCTATGAAGAATTCGGAGAAACATGGAACTTGTGAACATCATTGCCAGAGACGCCCAACTCCGGATACCCTAATAACCTGACAGTTAACACTCCGAAGCAATTCCTAGTGTCGTGTACGAAGTAGCCCCCCGCAAGGACTCGTCGTTCCATGTAGCCTGCTTGAAGTAGTGTAGTAGCATATCTTCATGCGATGTCACCCTTGCCCAAGAAACTTTTCCACCCACGCCGCCGTTCTTTCTCCCATTCGACCGGACCGCGGCGTTTTTCTTCTTGCCCTCAAGGTGGGATGGGAATGGGTATCCACGTCGCCATCGCTGCCATACTCGCCATCACTTCTCCGTTGTTTCCTACAATTTCATCCGCTCTCTCGTGTGCCATCTGGTCCACTCCTCCCTGCAGCAGGTTCGGCTGACCGAGTTCGTTCTGCGGGAATCTCGCATTGAATCCTATGACGCTTCTCACCCGCTCAAAAGCTTCCCGGGAGATGCTGAGCGTTTGTGTCGAGATGAGCCAGGTGACTCCCTCGGTGCAGGGAGGTGTTGTTAGGGAGCCCGAGTACCTGTCACAAGTGTGAGTTAAAACAGGGAACACGTAAAATAAAAATAAAGAACCACTACCAGACACTAAGAAACATTATTTGATGTCCCTTGGGCCTTGTCGGACATCCCACGTATGACACATGTAAATCCAGCATTGTACACTAGGCAAAGTCTTTTTCCTTTCTTCATCCAGGGCAACGTGCAGCTGGTGGGGGGCGGCGGGGACCAGGACAAGAGGGGGAAAGTAAAAAAGAAAGCCTTACGTTTGAAACTGCCCTGCAGTCAGGGTCCTCGCAAGTTCCGACAAAGCAAGGGGCGGCGTAGTAGCCGCGCTTCCGGGCACAGCAACCTCCTCAGCGACGCTAAACGCATCCTCGAGAACCACTCCCGGACCTTGGGCGTCTATGAAGGCCGCCATCACGACCACCTTCCCGTCTTTCTCGCTCTCGAACACCATGTGCATCTCCATGGCCCTGCTCGTGCCGTTGTCGAGGTGCTCCGACGGGAGGTGGAAGTGGAACTGCTCCAGGCGGAAGATGCCGTCGAGGACGCCGTTGAGGGGGGAGCCCTCCTCCTCCTCCGCCACGGCTAGAGTTCCCCCGGCCGCTGAGGCGACGACCTCGATGGTCGTGCCGAGGTTCTCGAGTGGCGCTCCGTCGGGGAGATCGGGCAGGGAAAGGGTCACCGAGGTGCCTTGGATAGATGAGACGCCTGTAGCAGGGAGGTCGATGGGTGATTGGCGAGTGCCTGTGTTGCAGAGGATGTTGGCCTTGGGATCGAGAGCAACCCAGTTCGTAGGTCCCTGTTGTTTGAAGTGTTAGCCATTCTTTTTTTTTCCCTCTTTTATTCTTCTTATCTGTTCTCCCTCCCGTGCTGAAAGACGCCAGCCTTTCCTCTTAGGTACCCAAGGAATGGGGTACCCAAGGAATGGTCTCGTCATCAACTTACATTGAGCCCTATGTATCCAAAGCCATCTACTTCAACCGGCGTCTCGAACCTAGGTTGTATCGACGTTCCATACGCGCATGAGCAGAGCGCTTGTGTTACAGATAGTGTCGCGAGGGCGACTCTAAGTAGTGACTTCATTCTTCTGAATTGAGAATAAAACGGAAGATTTTCTATTCACAGAACAAGAAGAAAGAACAAGAAAGGAAACGCAAAATGACCGAAGAAGAACTCGACAAGGAGAAATACGCGACGAGAATCGCCGTAGAGATAAAGAAGGATGAAGCAGAATGGCTACCCTCTCTTGTCTCCTCCCTTCTCAACGGTATAGAAGACCATCTGTAAAAATGAATATACCCCTTGGATCCCTCATGCCCACACCCGCAAGTCGTCGTAAGCCTTGAATTCTTGTAGATATCGGGAACTGTACGATCTACCATCACGTCTCAGGTCCATCATCATCTGCGGAAAACCTTATTGTTCAACCTTGGGATTGTACGAGCCGTCTGATCGCCGGCGTTGTTTCGAGTCATATGCAACCATAAACCAACTCGAAGATAAGAAATCTAGGATTTCGTAATTGTTTGGAGATAGGGTGAAATATGATCCTCGATTTTTATCTCTATTTTCGGGGAATAATAATCTTGGATCGACGGAGGCGGTGGGTTGGCCGAGGGGGCTTCGCCTGAAACGAGATGTGCCAGCGATACCAATTTTCAGATGAAAAGGATCGGTTTCCTCAGCCTTTGCTCGAAAATATTCAGTATTTGCTAGGAATATTATTTACACGAAGTATTGCAGGAATAATGAAGACGAGGCTTTTTCGTAAATCCCATGTAAGGAGTGGAAGGCTTTGGGGGTCACTCAAGGGTTGATGATAGCTTCAAGCCAGAGAGCTCATGGCTCCTCCTCAACAGGTGCTTCCTCCTCGGGGGCTTCCTCCACGGGAGCTTCCTCGGCGGGGACCTCTTCAACCGGTGCCTCCTCCTCAGGCTCCTCAACACAGGCATCCTCCTCCTCTTCTGCAGGCTTCCCGGCAGGAGCCTCCTCCTTTGTGCCACCGTTCTTCTTAGCCCTTCGAAGAATAGTATCTGCAGCCTAGCAAAGAAGAAAAAAAGTCAATAAAATCAGTCACTTGTTAAAACAGTAACAGCACGAGGACAATCTCACCTTCTCACCAATGGCATAAGCAGAAGAACTGGTATGGGCACCGACAATAGTCGTCATGATAGAGTTATCCGCAACACTAAGCCCCTGGACGCCATGGACTAGCAGATCCGGACCGACAACGCCACCAAGACTCTTGGGGCCGAGAGCAGCCGTGCCAATCAAGTGGCCGTTGCTAGGGCTAATGCGAGTCTGGATCCAAGCGCGGATCTCCTCATCCGTCTGAACATCAGGACCGGGCAAAAGCTCGAGGGGAGCAAAAGTCTCCTGCATCGCGGGACTCTGCATGAACCAGCGCGCGAACTTGAGGAACTCGACCGTAATGTCGCCGTCGATGGGGTTGCTCCACGTGCGCCAGTCAACGAGGGGCTCGACGTGGCCCTGCGCATCGCCGTCATCCTCGGGGCTCAGCAGGATGGTGCCGCGCGAGGTGATCTTGATCATGATGATGCTGAAGCCCGAGCGTCCGGAGAAGAGCCACTCGAGCTCGGCGGACTTTTTGGAGTCGAACAGTTCGGCCTGGACCTTGCGCTGCTGCTCGTAGCCCGCGACGACGGTCGGGTGCGTGTTTTCGGGAAGGTACTCGGCGGGGTCCTGGGCGAGCCAGGCGTCGATGATCTCGCTCGAGCGGTTGGAGAGGAAGGAGAGTGGGAGGAAGGCTCCGGAGTTGACGTTGGCGGAGTGGGGGCCGGACTTGTCCTCGCGCCATTGCGCG
The DNA here is from genome assembly GCA_000812075.1 of Scedosporium aurantiacum. NCBI lineage: Eukaryota > Fungi > Ascomycota > Sordariomycetes > Microascales > Microascaceae > Scedosporium > Scedosporium aurantiacum. The sequence continues at coordinate 48,042 of JUDQ01000226.1, forward strand.
AGGGCCTGTTCGGTGAAGTTGCGGTCCGTTCCAAGGTCGGCAGGGTTAGGACTGAAGTTCTTGGTGACTGTACCCACGTGTTAGTTTATTCGTAATGTGTGAGGTTAGTAGTAGAGCTGCTAAGCGATGCTGCTAAAGACTCACAGTTGTATGAAATGGAGTAGTGAGCGTGGTCTTGGAGGTTGAAGCCAACACCAGGAAGTTCGACCTTAACCTCAACACCGGCGGCTTCGAGTACCTCTCTGTGACCGATACCGCTTCGCTGTAGGACTTGGGGAGTGTGAACAGAACCAGCGGAAACGACGATTTCCCTCTTGGCCTTGATCAAGACGGGGCCGCTCTCCCACAAGGGGCCGTCGCGGGGCGCAATGTGAACACCGGCGGCACGGTAGGGGCGTTCCTCGTCGCCCTCGACTTCCTCGAGGATGACCTTGGTCACGCGATGGGCGGGTAGGAGGTGGAAGTTGGTTCGCTTGTTGGCGCCGTTGTTGTAATGGCCACGGCGCGAGTACGAGCGGGTGCGGTCGCTTGGGTCAATGGAATTGGGGCACCAGTAGACACCGGTGGCATTGCCGTCAGCATGCTCCTTGGGGAACTCGACCCCCTCGATAGCCTCCCAGGCCTTCCAAATACCAACTATAGCCGGGCAGTTAGCACAGATTTCAATCGTTGATCGTTCGAGAAAAGTGCAGGAGAACGTCGAATCCACCATGAGTACTTACTAGTCGTCGGCCACTGGAATGGCGCATAACTCGAGTGAATAGGAGTATCACCGCCATACGCTGCCATGTCATAGGTCATACCGTACTCCTCTTGCATCCGTTCGTCGGGAGGATGGAAAGTAACACTCTTCTGGAAGAAGGGATAAATGTTATCCCACCCCCACTCGCGAGCGTACTCGTCCGCCTCATCACCGGCGCTTAGGACCCAAGCATCGTAGTCCTCGGCACTGCCACGGTCGAAGAACATGCCGTTGACGGCAGAACTACCTCCAACGACGCTGCCACAGGCGACCGGGTTTCCGCGGCCGTGCAGGTGAACGAGAGGCTGAGAGGTGATGTTGTACATGCGGGTGCCAGTAGGATAGTCAACGTTTCCGGGCTGCTGTGCATCAGGACCCATCGCAGTAATGGAGTGAGATCCATCGAGATAGCCATATTCTACGACGAGAACCTTGTCTGCAAATGCGTGGTTAGATGTCCGTAGCTACACAGCCTCCAAATTAGTGTCAAGCTGGCCTTGGACTTACATTCGCCGCTCTCGCTGAGGCGGTCCGCGACTGTGAGACCAGCGGTGCCGGCACCAGCAACGATGAAGTCATATTCGTCAAGCAGCTCAGCCTGCCGCTTGATGATTACAGCAGAGTCGGCGCGCGCGGGGGCCGCGACGACGTATTGCACAAGTGAAAGGGCCACGAGGGCCAACTTGACTGACGGAGAGGCCATTTCAGATGCGCTTTTTATTCTCACTCAACAAGCATGCGCAACTTTGAAGTGAGAGAAAGTCGTCCACACAACTCTCTTTCCCCCTCTCTCTCCCCCTTCCAGGACGAGACACGGGCAATAACGGGCATTATATACTAGCACTTACAAGGGACCTCTCCAACGCACTTCAGTCCGAGCATCACCCTCTTGCCTACCGTCTCCGCGCGCGGATGGCAGGCAATCCTTCTAGAATAAATCCCTAGACTGAAGCAAGGCGGGGCGATCTCAAAATATGGCCTTTCTCATGGCTCGAGCTAAACCGGGAGAAACAAGGTCGACATTGTGCCTGAACGGCAGGGCCTAGTAGGATTGGTGCCGCTGCCGAATGCGGTCACTCCCACTTAATTTGCCGTCCGCGGACATTCTTCCGAAGGCGAGGAGGACCAACCAGCGGCACAAGCCTAGCAGGCCATATGGGGGGGCTCGGCGTTTTCCTCTCCCCGTGTTTCCTTGCGGGGTTTCCACTAGGGTCGGAAAAGTCTTATTAGTTCTTATGCAGGTAAAACATCCAGGTGAGCTAGGACTTTTAGATGAGAAATCCCTTCTGGAATATATTGACCCCTTTGTGAGGTTGCAAAAACGTCTGACCAAGCCACTGTCCCGTCTCTTCCAAGGCTTTTAGCCTGAGAGAATGGCATTAGGGCGACATATACGATACCAACCTTGCAGGGCAAAGAAATTGAACCTTTGGGGTCCGGGACCTCTTCTCAGCAGAGTCGCCGATGTCCATGCTCAATGCTGTGTTGCCTTCGCCTAAGGCTCGGCGACTGTTATACGAGATTTCCTGATGTTTCTCACGGCAGTGTTCCTTTTCCACGATTTGAGCGATGAGTGAGATGCTAAGGAGGTTAGCGGGGTATGACCGGTGTCGGATCAAAAATCGGAAGATAGGAATACACGCGAGGATCTCATGAAGGGCTTAACTTCTTCAAACCATACCCTCCTCTCAATAACATTTCTCATTCACGAGGTATCTAGTTTTCCAAGTGCTGGTCGTTTCTGGGCCATTCTCATCGAACCCGGGTCTACGCGAAAATCAAATATTTATCCCGGCTGAACACCAAGAGAATGTAGGACAGGAGACTAGCAAGCCAAGATATCGTGTCGGTTACGCGAGTCTTGTTGACTTGGGCGAGTAATTAGAACATGGGGCTTCTCTGCGTCACAAACCCTTGGAATGGGAGCTTCTCCGTTCGAATCGGTGGGCGGCCTGAGCGGAGTAAACACTTTATAGATCGGTCGATTCCGCTGTTGACTCTGCCTCTCGATTCGCTCGCCAATATCCGAAGGATGCTCTGTGGTTTAGGCCAATATTGACCTGCCGATGTCAGCTCCCATTGAGGGTGACCACTGCGTGCCTCGGACATTGCACCGATCTATGAAAGTATCAAAAAATAAAGAAGGATGGAATTGATCTAGGGTGGCCAACAGACAGCAGACAGCAGACAGCAGACAAGGCTTACCCATTCCCAGTTCTATTCTCCCCCGTCTTGGGTTTCATAACTCGATAAGCCCTAGCTGTGTTTCTTCCTCTGCCTATTGCAGGGGCCTCGTCCAGTAAATTGACCTCCTGGGAGCTCGGCGACGGTTGGGTAGGTCCTCGGCTATACAGTATAATCGCACGAGCCCTCGTCTCGTTCTGCATCGAACGCCGAACCCAGGCACCGGTATTGTCATATCGTTGGGAATTGACGCCCAGTCGTCAGATTTATACAGTCGCATTATACGGCATCTGTTCATATGCATTTCCTGTCGTAACATACACAAGACCTTCATGATAGAACCGGCTTCCAGCTATCCACGATGTTCTTACATCAACCCGAAGCTAGGCCTTTCGTTCGCTAAAAAGTTCTAAAGTTTCCCTTCAGTGCTGGCGGCCTCAGTCGATACTGGTACTTCCGTTGTGCTAGATTCGTGCGCGTCCGCCTTGCCGCTAGACTCCCTTTCAACGATAGGTTGAGATGTAGTCGCCGTGCTCTCCTCTGGATGCTCGTCCTTTGCCTCCTCGGCCTTCCCCTTGTCATCTGTTTCAACGCTAGGTTCGGATTTGGTCTGCGTGTCCTCCTTTGCTTTCTCGACCTTCTCCTTGTCGTCTATTCCAACACCAGGTTCAGATCTTGCCGGCGTGTCCTCCCCGAGATGTTCATCCTTTGTTTTCTCGGCCTTCCCTTCACCGTCTGAGGGCTTTCCATTTCCCGATGTGTCTTCGCCTGACTTAGCTTCCGTAGCCACCTTGTCTTGTAGGTGCTGTTCTAGGTGATCGATAATGGCCTTTGGCAGGACGATTGACGATGGTTCAGCCTGGGCTCTAGTCTCAGATGGCTCTTTGGGATCTCTCGCCCGGGCTGGCTCCTGCTCTTTTCCGGCCGCGTAATCCTTCAAGGACATGCCTTCGACGCTTTCCAGGAGGGACTCGACAATCTCCTCATCCAGCATCTTGAGATCGGCGGCTGGGCTCTCCTGCCTAAGACGCTGTCTAGCCACCTCCTCATCACCAACGATCTTTGCCCACAAGTCGTTCAGCTCATCTAGCCATCCAAGTTCCTCGGCAAACTTCTTGATCCCAGCATCGCATGGACCAAGCACCAGGACATCGTCCGGACGGCCCCCTAGAGTCCCAACGCGTTCCAGGTTGAAGAGGACGCGAGGAGTCTTCGGCAAGCACAGGTCTGGCAGAGCGGCGAAGGGGTAGACCGTCAAGCTGGTTCCGAGGATAATGACTAGATCGGCGGCCCTTAGAGCGTCCGAGTTCATAGAAAAGTCCGCCGATAGAGCCTCGCCGAAGAAGACGATGTCTGGCTTCACGAGACCGGAGCACCCCGGCGTAACGCACTTAGGCACGCGGGCTTGGTGGACATGGATCTTCATCAAGTCGTCGGGGAAAGGACTCCTACACTCGATGCATCGCTGGGTGGCAAAGCTGCCATGGGCCTCTATGATCCTGTCATGGGGCACACCGGCTGCCCTTTCGAGGCAGTCGATGTTCTGGGTGAAGAGTTTGTGAAGAAGGCCCTTGGAGGCGAGAAGTGAGATGAAGGCATGGGATAAGGTAGGGTGAAAATTGCCCGGGTAGAGTTCCTTGGCTAGGACGTAGAATGGGAGGGGATTCTTGCGGAAGAATTGAATGTCAAAGACGGCCTCGGGATAGGGAAGATTAAGCCGGGCTAAGTTTGCATAAAGGCCGGTCTTGGGAGACCGAAAGTCGGGGACTGGAAGAGCACGAGAGGTGAGTTTAACGGAATCATACTTCGCAGAGGGGCGATCGAAAAAAAAAAAAAAATTGGTCCAGGGACGGTTGCATGAGTTACTACGTACTGCCAGCGGATGTTGAGATGCCTGCGCCAGTTAAAACGACAATTTGCTGAGCCTTGCCGTTTTTTATTAGAGATGCGACAGCCGAGAGAGATCGGTCCTCGAGCGTTACTGGAGCGCGCGCGTCGTCGACCTGGGACCCTTCTTGACCCATTTTGCGGCGATGATTGCGGCGATGGTTCCGGCGATGGCGATGGCGGTGTCCCATGAAACGGTCTACAATATGAAGTCGGGGTAGATCTGCTAGTCCAAATCGAGTCTGACCTCGAGGGAAGTCAACCGGTTTTTGATGTTGATTCTCGGGCTGGCGATGTGATGAGGGGCAGTTGGATCAATAGTGAATGGAGATTGAGCACTTCGTAAATTTAAAGAATTCGACTGCCTAAGAAATTCAGGGAGGGGCACCACCTTCCCCCAGTAGGAAATCTCAGACAGTGACATTTGGGCTGTATGAGAGTGCGATTGTACTGGGTGGGCACCACATAAAACTCCATTTATAGCATGAGATGTTCTCTGGGACAGACATTTCCGTATCCACACTTTAAGCTTAAAATTTGACCGAGTGTGAGAGCAATGATAAAGATCAAAAGACACAAGTCTTTTATTAATTCGAAACAAAGTTTACAGTTGTAATTGCAGAGGCGCGGCGATCTCCCGTATTGAGGATTTGCGATTTGCGATTTGTGGATGTTCGGATGTTCTCGTGTCGCCAACGCTCCCTCTGACATGTCGGGTTCTGGGGTTTCTGACCGCGGCTCATCAACGGTACCATTGAGGAGCTCATGTAGGAACCTCATGTTAGGCCTAGGTTTCCCTTAGCGTATTGAAGACCAGCGTTGCGCGTTTAAAGTGGCTAGAGCAGCCCAGACACGCCCTCGTTGCTAACCTCAAGGGCCACGGACTTCGAAAGAGAAATGTCTATCTCGGGAGCTGTCTTCCCAGGGGACAGTTATTGAAGAGGGAATTCCCGAAAATGCCTGCACTCTCCAGCTTCCCGCGAGATATCGTCCGTTTTGCTATTATTCAACCACCCGTTCTTGAGGGTTTCTTAGGAGGCGCAAATGGACGGACCTAACGCCTTAGAACGAATGTTGACTTCCGTATAACTGTATTGCCTGTGACAAGTCGAGAAGAAACCGTGATCACCAGTGCGCGAAAATCGTATATATACAATATGCTGAGCTGGGGGAAAGGACCATCGCCGAGGACGGCTATTTGGAATTAGTCTCTTGGGTTATATAGTAGTGTACATATACCGGTACAGCTAGGAGTCTGAATATAGGAACTTCGCCCCCTTTCGCAGTCCCCTATTCGACTCTAGTATATAGCTCCCTCCACGGTTTATTGAGGCGAGGCCTGGTCTGGCCGTCGGAAGGCCTGCCGAGCGATGATCATAGGCCGCATCTGCGACCGCATGTATATTTCTTGTGCAACTGGGGATGCATCGGTTCGGATAACGCTACCGATAGCCATGAAGAAGCTGTACGTCGACAATGTTAGTACAATCTATTTTTCCCCTCTTCCTTGGTAGTCATGGAAGGATGAAAAAGAAACGAACCCGAAGGTGGCTCCCGAGGCGGCCATATATTGTCCAAGCGTTCGCATAATTCCGTTCGGGCCGGCGCCGTATCTGAAAATGGTTGTCGTTCCTGGATAAGAAATGTTAGGGTTGTCCTCCATTGCACTTGAGCTGCGTGAAGCTATCCATCATACCGAAGATGAAGCCGATGATAACGCCGACGGCTATGGACCACGATTAGCGACTGCGCAGTGTTTAAAAATCGGTGCAATACGTACATCCGCCCATCATAGCACCCATTGCAACTATACAAGCACGATTGTTAGTTTTTTTTTTCCAACAGCGCAGACACAACTGGTTAAGAGCTGAAACTCGTACGCTTCTGGCTGACAGAGGGTGCCTGAGCACCTCCGCGCTGGGGGGGAACAGGAGGCATTTTGGGCGGAAGGAGGACGGTTAACGGGCGGCTCTTAAAGATGGAGAAGAGTCAATTGAGGAAAGGACAGCTGAGGGAGTTTCAATTCTCGCTAGTTTGCCGTTCTCTGGTTGATCAAGTCGGGCGATATGCGATCAAGCTCGAACCAGGAAATCTTCCCACGGCAGTCGTCGGGACTTCGTGGCGTGTGGCGTGTGGCTCGTGGCTCGTGGCTCGTTGTCTTGTCCCCTTGAACCGCGCCGATGAGGCGCAAAACAGTCTCGCGCTGTACTTCGTACTTTGTACTCATGTGGAATAGGTTTCTACGAAGATTATCCGCCACAACCAATAAGACGCGAAGGGTGGACCAATGCCAAAAATGCACTCCAGATACAAGAGCCCACAGTGTCATTTCTCATCATGCACTTGTGTACGATACTGAAACATCTGTCCAGTGAGCATCCTCTGTCTGAGCTGCTTCTTTCCAACATGGCAGCATGTTCCTGCAAATGTCACCAGTCAGGCCCAGCGCCGCCCCAACCTGGAGCTGCACTATCCCTCCTTTGAAGTACCATACAGCTCGTCACTACCTCATCACGTGCAGGTGACGAGTTCCGAGCTGACTTCGACTGTAGTGTACGAAGTAGTGTACACACATGTACTTCTGAAGATGCAGAGAAGGTAAGGGATCACCACTTGAGGGTGTGGCGGCACCGAAAGCGTAGTTTAAGATAGTGTGTGTGAACTGTGTGAAGGTCATCGTCATTTGCTGCCCCTTCAAAGATTCGTGGGGCGAGAATGGTCCTCTGAGCTAGGGACAAGGGATTTGGTACGAAGTACTTTGTAAGTACTTCGTAGTGCATTGAAACCAAACCTCGAAGACAGTGAGGGCTGGGCGGTCAGAGTGACTTCAAGTCTCACCAGGGCAAAGTGCCCGGACTGATGTTGATTAATCTCACCTCTGAACCCAGAATGACCTTACGAAGTAGCCTTCCTTGTTAGTGGGCAGGCTAGTCGTGCAACCACAATCCTAGGGAATGCCACATACACTGTGCTTGTCTGGCCTGTGTTCGCCCTTACTTGTAAAGTTCAATGTTCCTCGCTGTATTAGTGTACACTGTACTGCGTACTGGCACCACAGTCAGTGGTACCTCGTACACTACACAGTCTTCGTCCCCTGCAGCTCTCGTTGGTTCAGATGCACCGTGCGGCTTGGAGGCTACAAGAACCTGGGGCCTACAGTGCGTGCTCCGTGCCGATTCCTTGCCTCTTCAGCCAGCGCTTAGCAAGTAAAACTTGGGAAGTTGGGGGGGCGACACCTCCTCTACAATGTACCATGACTACAGTCCACGACTCCACTGATCTGTCAGGAAATCCTCGATTCTGTTCCTTCTCTCGGAAAGCCCACGTCCAGACATTCTCTCTCGCCTCGATCCTCTTTTTTTTTTTTTTTTTCTCCGCCTGAATCATCTCCGATCTCGAGGTCTTTGCGAAATTCAATTGCCTGGCACGTCTCACTACACCCCCAGAGACTGGGCAAGGCCACTTTCCCCCGGGCGCCATCCCTACGGCCCCCCCCTGTTACGGTCTTACGGTCGCGCCAATTGAGCCAGGCTCTCTCTCTCAACTTAACCTTACCCGAAAATTCGCGACTTGTCCCTTTTTTTTCAACTCGACCTTGGCCCACTAATCCCCCTATCCCGCCACTCACGAATACCGAAAGGAGCATCGTCAAAACGACGTCAAATAATTAATTTCTACGCGCGTTCCACGTCTACAGTGCCTCGCCCATCTTCTGAGATCTTTATAAACTCACCCAGTCTCGAGCGCTACTCGCCCAAGATACAACAAGCACGAGGGAACCTTCCGTAGCACAACTCGGGGACGACCCTGTTATTTCTTCCTTCACACCCCCTTTACCACGATCCTCCCTCATGACGGCCGTTGCAAACCCTTCCTCCTTTCCGCTCAATAAACCAGGATGGGGAGGTAACGGCGGCCAGTCAATCTCACCGATGACAGACGACGTTAGGGCGATGTTCGGACGAAAAGGCCTTCAGCGATCCAACTCGTCGTCCTCCATTTCTTCCAACTCATCTAGCTCATCGACTACCACCATCGCCACCACCAGTTCCCAGTATAGTGGCACGCCCATCTCGTCCAACGGCGAAGTCAGTCAGTGGCCGAGTACCGCACCGAGAAAACGACCGCAGTCTAAAGGACCCTGGCCTGTAGGAAAAGCGGATCATGCTGATCTAGCAAGGATGGCAGGAGGTAGGACGCCGCTCATGAACGGCGGCCTTGGAGGAGGAGGCCCTCTACAGCACCAACAGGCCGTCGGTCAACCCCAGAATCTATCTCAACAGGGTATTGCCACGAGAGCGCTTACCGATGGGATGACGACCGGCATCCCCGTGCTTTATCTCCTGTCCTTGAACGGCACCTTTGAGCGCAAGACGATACAGGTGCCTTTTGCTCCGGACACGTTGCGAATAGGCCGACAAACTAACCAGAAAACTGTCCCCACACCGGCGAACGGTTATTTCGACAGCAAAGTTTTGTCGAGACAACATGCCGAGATATGGGCAGATCGAACAGGGAAGATATGGATACGAGACGTCAAGTCATCCAACGGTACCTTTGTGAATGGCACTCGACTTTCCCAGGAAAACCGCGAATCCGAACCCCACGAACTTCAGACCGCTGATCACCTCGAACTTGGTATTGATATCGTCAGTGAAGACCAGAAGACAGTTGTTCACCACAAAGTCGCGGCAAAAGTCGAGCATGCTGGCTTCCTGAGCCCATCGAGCAACCTACTAGACATGAACTTTGGTGATCTAGATCCCGCGAATGGAAACGTCATCCCCCAGGCTCAAGGAACCATGCATGTCCGCTCCCGGAATGGTGGTAATGCCGCCATAGTGAGCAACGGTCGTATAGTGCCAGCCGCTGGGATGATGGGAGGTCCGGCAGGTGGGATGCCGCATCAGCGTGGATACTGGGTGACCCCCATCACGGCAGAGCAAATCGTCAAGCGATTGCAGGTAAGTTTGGCTTCCGTCAGAAACCCAGACTTTGTCACCCCCACCCCCACCC
>JUDQ01000227.1:0-42679 GCA_000812075.1 Scedosporium aurantiacum
GGGGGGGGATGTGAGCGAAAGCCGGGACTAACACAGCCTTCGCTTCAGGCTAAATGACGGGTCTCGCCATGGATGTGGACGAAAGTGCGTCCATGGTAAGAAGGGGCGCCTGTCTGTCCGTGGGCCAGGCTCTAGCATCCACAGTGCCGTCTGCCAGCTCCATATTAACGGTGCCATCGTGGGTTTTAGCGAGCCGTGGTCACGCACCTTTCGAGATAGTAATCATCAATCATAGTAGGGGTAGGACTCCCATGTTCTCCAGAGAGCCAGCATCCATGCAACATTTTCACACAGATCCAATTCCATAACATCTTCGTGTGGGGATTTCGAGAACTAGAATCACTAGTGAGTCCCCGTGGCTTGTGCGTGAAGGACGAGCAACCTATCTCCCAAGAGAAGCGGCTCTCAAGCAGAGCACGAGCGAGCACCAATCTTCGTCTCGCTTAATCTGCCATTGCTGACCCGTTCCCAGGAACCCACCAAAGGGAGGCATGTGCCGTGGGGATCTCCTCGACTGGGAGAGAGTTCCCACAGACGGCACCATGCCAACCTTGACCATGGAGAGACCCGGGGTCTGGTTTCTCTTTTCCCGTGCCATTTCTTCTACCACGCCGATCTGGTGGTGTCCGAAAGATAAATTAGCAACAAAGCTCTTCTACATTCCGAGTTTGGTACCCCCGGTATCCGACCGTGTTGTCACTTTGGGGTTGCCATCCATGGATCCTTCCACTTGGTTGCAGTATTCCTCTTTCGAGAGTAACTCCGAGTCTCGGACCATGAGAATTTCGAAGGACACATCTACGAGATGGCATATGCAGATGGTACTTTTCTCGAGGGTGGACGGCCAGCTGTCATGTTAAGGGTGAATATGGTTCATGCCTGCATTGTGCCAAGACCCAAACGAGGCCCGTCCCTCGGACGAGTTCCCACCCGAGAGTCCCAGGAGGTGCATATTGATGGACCAAGTCGAGATAATGAAGGCGAGAGAGAGACACTTGGGTCCTCGGGTTGATCACATGGCGCATGGTGTAGAGATGTCTAGAGTTCAGCACTATATTGACGATTCTTACCTCCTGTCCCACGGAGATCGAGGGTTCGTGTAGCGCATGCATAGGACGCTCAGCTGCGGGAAGTTGCCTGCTTGGCATGCGAAGCCATGGTCAAACACTGGGCTCCCATTCTTTTGACGGAGGAATCACCAATTCGCAGTAATCGCCAAGCCTGAAAATAAATATTCTCTCGAAGAGATATGGGAGATCCTCCCACGAGTAAATTCGAGCAGAACATCTACCATTTTTTGCCGTAATGGTACTTCGTAGGTTTCAACCTCGTGTTATTGTAGCGCGTTGGTGGATGTTAAAAGGCCAAAACACTGGACGCGACAACGTGGCGATGAGCCGAAAGCCATCGACCCCACATCGCCCCTGCCTCACCTAAAGCTGTCAACAACCTCACCTCAACAGCACAACAAACACCACAATCTCAAAAAAATGAACCTCCCAACTGTCTCCCTCCTCGCAACCCTCCTCCTACTCACCCACGCCCAGCCCCAAATCTACCCAGGCCTCCCCTTCGTCATCAACACCTGGGGCGGCCCTTTCACAGCCGCCACCTCCGCCGCCTACACCTCCCTCCTCAGCCCCTCCACGACGGCCCTCGACGCCGTCGAAATCGGCTGCTCCACCTGCGAGCGCAACCAATGCGACGGCACGGTAGGCTTCGGTGGATCCCCCGACGAATCCTGCGAGACGACGCTGGACGCCATGATCATGGACGGCGCGACGCTGAAAATCGGCGCCGTGGCGGGTTTGCGACGCGTTAGGCATGCCGTGGCCGTCGCGAGGAGGGTGCTCGAATATACCCAGCACACGATGTTGGCGGGGGATTTGGCTACGCGGTTCGCCGTGGAGAATGGGTTTGTTGAGGAGGATTTGGGGACGGAGGAGTCTAGGGCCTTGTGTGAGGAGTGGAGGGAGGGTGGGTGTAGGGGGAATTTTAGAATGAATGTTAGACCGGATCCGAGGTCTTCTTGTGGACCGTACGAGCCGATTCCGTTATTAGGAGGAGGAGGGAAGAAAGAGGGAGGAGGACTGTTGGGCTACGGGGAGGAGAGAGCGCCGAGGTCAACGAGGACGTCGCATGACACCATTTCGATGATTGCGATTGACAAGGCCGGCAGGATGGCAGCGGGCACTTCGACGAACGGCGCGGCGCATAAGATCCCCGGGCGGGTCGGCGACGGGCCGATTCCAGGGAGCGGATCCTACGTTGATAGCGAGGTGGGTGGGTGTGGAGCGACGGGGGATGGGGATATCATGATGCGATTCTTGCCGTGCTATCAGGCTGTGGAGAACTTGAGGCGCGGGATGACCCCGACGGAGGCGGCCGAGGACGCGGTGAGGAGGATGGTGAAGAGGTATCCTGGGCTCATGAGCGGCATTGCGGTAGTTGATAGGGAAGGGAGGCATGGAGGAGCAGCTTCGGGCTGGACGTTTACGTATGCGTTTAGGGGTGGTGAGATGAATGATACGGAGGTAGTTATGGTGCCTCCTGTGGACGCAGCGCTCATCAAGCAGCTTTAGGATGGGTCTTTTTTTTTTTCTTTTTTCTTTTTTTTCTTCTTCTTCAACAACTCTTTTATAACGCTTTTATAACTTGGAAGTTGGATATTAGGCTAGGCGTTGGGGTTTGCACCAGAGCGATGTGTGAATACAGAAAACGGTATTGATATCAAATGATTGCAGCATTTCCTTGATAATCTCACAATCTGCCAGAGAGGAGACCAGAATGACCAGAGGGTGCACTCAAGTCACTCAGGAATTGATCAGTTCGGTGTGCATAGTGGACGAGAATTAAAGCCTGATAGTTCCCGAATAGCTGTCATCACCATGGCGTACCTTTCTTCCATGCTATAAACACTTACGTTCTACCCCCGCATTTAATAGGAGCGACGTTGAAGTCGTGCCTCGGATTCTGTGGGGTAAAAGCGATCTCGGTGAAGCTCGGTGTAGCTCGTCCCGATCAATCGCCGACACAAGCCGGAAGAAAAGCCGAGCCGACCAAAGCTCTGCAAAACGTCATTCTTCCACAAAACCTTTTGATTGAAGCTTCCCTCCACCATCTTCCCCGTCTTCCCCATCCTCCCCCCATCAATTGAGCCCAACCTCCATCTCAATTCTCTTCCCTCCTCCCTCCAATCCCACAACCGATTGCAAAAAAAAAAATGCCTCCACGCACCCTCCTCCGCCTCGGCCAGCGCGCCCCCACGCGCATCACCCCAACCACAGCGCGTCGCTTCTACTCAGCAGAATCGTCCGAGCCGCTCATCCGCGTATCGAACATCCCCGCGCCCGGCTCGGGCCACATCCGAGTCCTCGAACTCAACCGCCCCAAGGCACGAAACGCCATCTCGCGCGCGCTGCTGGCCTCGCTGCGGGAGCAGATCGATGCCGTGCATAGCCAGTACGGCGAGAACGGCGAGGAGCTACCTCCCAAGAAGATTTTCGGCGGCGCGGCGGGCGTGGATGAGAAGGGACCTACGAGGGCGCTGGTGTTGGCTAGCTCTGTCGAGTCGTGCTTTTGCGCCGGGGCTGATTTGAAGGAAAGGAAGGGATTCACTAGGGAAGAGTAAGGCTGGCTCCCCTCCATTCACCTTGGTCTCCATGGCCCCCCCTTTCTACGCAGGATGAATATCTAACTAAAACATGAATATTATAGAACCGAAATCTTCCTCACCAACCTCCGCTCGACATTCTCCGCCCTCTCCACAATCCCCGTCCCCACCATCAGCGCCATCTCCTCCCTCGCCCTCGGCGGCGGTCTCGAACTCGCCCTATCCACCCACTTCCGCGTGCTCTCCTCCAACGCCGTAGTCGGTCTCCCCGAAACCCGTCTCGGCATCATCCCCGGCGCCGGTGGCACCTACCGCCTCACGGGCCTTGTGGGCCTCTCCCGCGCCCGAGACCTCATCCTCACGGGTCGTCGCGTGTCGGCGCCCGAGGCGTACTTCCTCGGCATCGCCGACAGGTTGGTCGAGGTAACGGAGGAGGCAGCTGAAGGCGAGACCGGCAGTGTGTTGGAGAGGGCGCAGACGGCGGCGCTCAGCGAGGCTGTGAGGTTTGCGATGGAGATTTGCGAGGGCGGGCCTATTGCTATTAGGGCTGGTTTGGAGGCCGTTGGGTGGGCGAGGGAGGAGATGGAGAATAAGATGTATGAGAGGGTTGTCGCGACGGAGGACAGGGATGAGGCGTTGAAGGCATTCCAGGAGAAGAGGAAGCCTGTGTTCAAGGGCAGGTAAACATGTGTTTTTCTAGGATATTATAGCAGTTCTAGGGAAATTCAACAATTGAAGATGGGGGCCTATGCTGTTCTATCTGTCTGCGATCGCATCAATGCTCCTGGGTCCCAATCTATGAAATCACTGTTGAGCAACAGCTTTGGTTGATATCTTAGGGGCTATAGATGAATGTGCTTAAATTTACATCGGCTACGCGAGCTTGCAAGGTACACACATACATGCTAAGGGATCTCGAAACTAGCAACCTCAAGGCCCCGCCCCCTTCAGTCATATTCGTAGCACAAGATGCCCCGAGTAGCCATGATTTCACCAACGGTTCTGTCGTCGACAACACCGTACATTTCCACGAGGTGATCCAGCGTCGTCTCGTTTCCGGGGTCGCCAATGATTTTCGCCTCGCTAGCAAACGCCCAGGTTAGCACCAGGAACGAAAAAGGAGGAAAAAAGAATCGGAACGTTTGCCTGGAAGAAAAATGAAATAACTTACGGGACGCCATCCGGTCGGGTCATATGTGGTGGAGAGAAGCCGGGACCAGCAGGGTCGTTGGGATCAAAGTCACCTCCCAGGTCTCCGGGGAAGCCTGGCAAGCCACCGTCAGGATCTTCCGGGTCTCCAGGGAAACCAGGAAATCCTCAGGAAAATCCTCCGGGAAAGCCTACGGGGCCACCGGGCCACCAATCCCGCTGTGGTTTGCCTGTTATTCCCTCCGATTTCTGTCAGGCGGACGTCTGGGTCTCCGTCTTGCCATTTTGCCCAGAGCATATCAAGCCACGTGTGGTGGAGGAAAAACAAGGGGTCGCCGGGACTCGAGATGGGGTTGGTCATCTGGGAGAAGCAAATGTTAGCAAGAAGCACGAGGTCATCTTCCTCGGCAAGGCGCAACAAAGCCGCGGCCATGAGGGACTAGAGATAGCTAAGAACGGGGTGCAATGTACTCACCTCGCCTCCAACTCCTCCGTGGCCGGCACCATGGGGTCCCATTTCAATGCATTGCCAAAACTCCAGGAAGCTTGTCAAATTCATGCATTTCTCTACAACACTCAAGTCCGCAGACATGGACATGCGATTGTTGATTCGACGATCTATGCCGTGGTCATTGATTTCGTAGCCCGGACCCATGGAGTTGGTGTAGTTCGCGAACGGCCCGTCCGCAATGCAGCGGGAGTCGCACAAAACTTCGAATCCCCTTCCCATGATCGTCTTATCATCAGAGACGACGTGCAGACGCCCTGGTCCTCGCTTTCGCCGACCTCCGCCGCCGGTGCCGCCAAGACAACACCGGCGATCAGAAGGCCAGAGAGTTTAGTTAAAAACGGAACCATTTGATGACTTGCTCTCAGCTCCTAGAGGCTTTGTGGGTCTTTCCGATATATCCTTGACCGTTTCACATCACCGAATTATCTCGCGTTGGATCAGCCCATCACTTTACATAGCTCTATATACCATCTCCACCTGTCTTGAAATAATCAACTCCTTCCTTGGTACGAAGGATTTTTTTTTCCACTGAACGCGTGGCTAATTGTTGAATAAAACGTAATTACGAGATCTTTAATTCGCTGCCAGTACCACTCGGGAGAATAATTAATATCGTCTCCGCCATGTGTGTTCGGCCACGCGGATTAATATAATCGACTGAAGACAAAGACGCCCAGCATGCCTAGATACAGCAATAACTCCAATATTGCGAGGATCGGTAAATGTAAGTTATTGGAATGAATGTAACCAGCAACGTCAGTCAGTATCTATGGGAGGCTGGCTGGTCACGTACAAACCCAAATCATCACTTGACGGCGATCTCCTAACTGCCCAGATCTTTTAGATTGGTTTGGTATTTCGGCAAGTCCTTTCCATTTAGTCTTTGGTCTGGCGGTTCGTCTATCTTCGTGATGTTAGACGGAACTTGGCAGGAACGTCACCACCAATGAGATGAAGACGAAAACAGAGATTCTGTGAGGGACACAGCCTCTTGTTGGCTTAGCTCTTTGCCGTCTTTCCCAGGGGCATCTCTATTCGAATCAAACCCTAATATATTGAGCAGGGTTAAGTGGAGAGCTTTAAAGGTCCAGATAACGTGGTCCTGTTCAGTCGAGTCCAGCATCACGAGGGTTAGATGCCGTCCCGAGGAATGTGTGCTTCGCTTCAATACCACATGCATGGACCCTCTTGGTGAATCCCGTACGCTTTGATTAATGTCCGAGTGCATGTCCGCGTAATCCAGCAGAGACTTGCCCTCTATGGCCTGTTCGTCCTAAGGCTGGAGGGAGAATAAGAGGCATTTTCACTTATCCGTGTCTCCATAATCTCATCAAAAACACTGACATTCGTCTCCTCGTGCACGTGGAAACGCGGGTTGCAAGTTAAATTTCAAATGCAAAGGGTATTTTAGGCGTTTTCTTAGAGTGGATCGAAGGGACAGCGCATTCTATCTCTAGCGACCTGGGGGAACGGATGCGGTGTCCCTCCACCGGAATTGTCTTCCTCTACAACTCAGATGGTTCCCAGTCCCTACCAAACAATCCGCATGGAAGGGCAGTTCTAACACCTAACATGATGCACCGAGGAAACGAAGCAGGAGAGCGCAGGTTTGTGAAGCACACTGAATTTCTTGACTAAGATAAAATGCCACACTAGTCCGGACATCCTAACCAGCCGACCCTTTTGAGAATGGAAAGATGTCTGTAAAGAGCGTTATCAAGCTCCCCGCCAGCCGAAACGGGTTACCTGGAACCAGACAGTGCACACACACGACACACACACATCCATAGTTCTCCCACTGGTTCCCTGCATCCGGGATGCTACTCCCGGGTAATCTGTTTGCCCCAAGTATTGACGGCTAAGAGCACGATGCTAAAGCCTCTTTCTGGACAGGGATTACGACTCTGGCTTTCTTGATCGCATCCGGTTCTCGGTTGATGGGGCAGGTAGCGGTGCTTGAAAAATATTTATTCGCTCCTCGGGGGGTGGTCAGGGGGCCCCAGTGGACCGGGTGGGCCCGGTCGCGGACCCAGAGCGCCGGGTGGACCTGGAGGGCCAGATGGGCCCGGAGGACTGGGTGGACCCCGATGAGGAGGTCTATCTCCATCAGGAGGGCCCCTGGGTGGTTCAGGTCCCGGCTGGTGAGGGGAACCAGAAGAGCCAACAGGCCCAGGCCCTTGCGGATGGCCAGGACCTGGAGGGCCGGGAGGGCCGGGAGGGCCTTGAGGAGGAGGCTGCGGAAGAGCAATTGCCAATGCCGCCGTAGCAGCTAAAACGAGGAGAAAAAAGCGAGCCATTGTGAGTGTAGGAATCTTGAAGTTGGACGACCTTAACTTTGACGTTCTGTGGAATTGGCCAAAACGACCGTCGGCCTCCTTTCCTTTTATATCTTCCAGAGCTCACCAAAGGATCCCCGGGCCTCACCTTTGCGAAGATTCGTCATTCAATAACGAAGGCTTGTACGTTGAGGGGATCCATGTCGCACGGAAGACGACTTGTCAAGGAGTCCTGACTCCTGACGGGTCATGACATGATCCCCAAACACAAATGCAGCGGCCATATTGATCTGACGAGTCTTGAACTCTCGCTTCTTGCAAATATATTACTATCGAATAGGCAAGTTCAGCATCGTCTTGCGAAAGCGACAACCATTACGAAGTTGAAAACCCCTCGGTTGGCCATTGTCCAAGATGTCGACATCTCAGTAAGCATCATGGAGGTTATAATGGGGGATATAGTCGACGGTGTGTCGTGGAAAAGGTTGGCATTTTGCAAAAGTCTCCCAAAATAGACGCTCATGGAAAATATGACTTCCGTCTGTTCCGTGAAACTTAGACCCTTTAACCCTTTAATATACTGCCAGTCTGGGGGAGCCGTTGACCGGGAATTTTTGATGCAGGTGCAGCGGATCGGGGATAGCGGTTGTATCAATTGGTGCATTCCGGATATATGAATCACTACTATGGATAAAGTCCGTCTCTTGATATTCTGCACAGGAATAACGTCAGCCCGTGACGAATTCAAGCCGCATGAGTAGAGCCTCCCCTCCTGTATTCCAATATCTTTGATCCTGCTTGCTTGGAGTTCATCATCGTCTCCATTAAGCGAGAGCCGGGGATGGTTCCGTATTGAAGGCCACACTGCTGGGGTTGGCGATATGTCCCAAGATAGACTCCTGTTGACGACAACACGGTTGAGGGTTGATTTCGCAACCTTGAGCGAGAAATGCTGGGTGTAGACTATACATCCGACATGCGCAACTTGTCAGAGTTGCTGGTGGATACGCGTCTTCCTCGGTGTAGAAATCCTTTGGGAATGCTAAGCTAGATCATGCAATAATAATAAGCACAACTGTTCCGAGTGCTGGTCTGTCAACTAGTTGAGCAAGCAGAGATCTACTGGTGTCATTTCGGGAGTCTCATATCCTGGAAGAGGGGAGGGAGGCCCAAGACATATAGAGCTGGTAGTCGTAATGCTCATATGTGCAAATAAAGGCACAATATATTGGTGCAAGCCGGGCTAGGGCTAAAACGTATGGACATAACACGAGCCAGGTCAGTGAACCCGACGTGAAGCATTTAGAACTTGATGACCAAATAAACCGTCAGCAAAACATAAGAATAGGATCGCCATGTTAAATACTTCGCAAAGGAGAAAAAGACCTTTCCTAGTTATATTCTGCAACATTCATCATTGTCCTTACACTACAGTACTAAAAGTAAGAGTCTAGTTGCCTACATGTTGTGAGCCCATTACACTGCACATTTGAGAGGAAGAGCAAGCAGAGCAGCCTATCATATACATGCATATACATATGGAAGAGTGAAATCCAAGCTGTGTATATCATAGGGGGGGGGAAAGGGTCGACACTAGGGAGTAGAGAGTTCAATGCGACTCTGATTGTATTATTTGTGGGCCGTAGCTCAACAATCCCGTATTATTCCCAAGTCCTAGGGTTGTATGTAGCCAGGATGCACGGATAATTAGGTTCGTATTATGTTGCGTTATGCAGTGCGATCGTCAATGTCTTGCGCGAGGACATGGCGATATGACTATATTCCTATATG
The DNA here is from genome assembly GCA_000812075.1 of Scedosporium aurantiacum. Lineage (NCBI taxonomy): Eukaryota > Fungi > Ascomycota > Sordariomycetes > Microascales > Microascaceae > Scedosporium > Scedosporium aurantiacum. Next base: position 9,341 of record JUDQ01000227.1, read on the forward strand.
AAATCGGGCGTTTGTGATGAGGCTCGCGGTTTTTAGCCGACTGCTATTAACACCTGTCGGCCCAGTGGAAATTATGAATTCTTAGACGAGGCAAAACCCTACCATAAATAATATCTCAACCACGCATGAACCAGGGATGTAACCTGATATTTCCAAGCAGTTGAGATGCGCACTAAACTTACAGTTACGAGATCTCCTCGGGGCTGGGATTGAAAATCACAGAAGAGATATCCCCAGTATTCAAATATACTATGTATACTATACTTCGCAAGAAATCCTTCTGAAGCTGTACACACCTTCCTCATCCAAGAAAACCTTCTGGGCTCATTCACATACCTAACTCACTAAGACTTTTCTGACTGACCTAGCCGGATAGGGCTCAACAACCATACAGTATTTCAATGTGCGTGTGACATTCCAAGAATGCGAGACCACTACAGTCTTGACTGTCTTAAGGCGGCAGAGGAACCCCGGGCGGGATTGCCCCAGGCGGGAGACCTATAGAATCAGGGGGAGGCCCAGAAACGACATCGGGGTTTCGAACACCGCCAGTGTCGTAGTTCGTCGAGGCCTCCGTGACGTTCCGAACGTAAGTCAAGTCCACACCAAAGGCCAGCCAAGCCAATAGGCCGTCCTCAACGCTATTGCCAAGTAGAACGTAGTTCATGATGGGATCCACGCCCGTGGAGGCTTGGGCGGTTAGGAGGCCGTCCTGCGTGTTGCTCACCAACTCCTGTTCGTTGGTATTGTATGGGGCAAGCTCTTCAACCGACAAGATCAAATCTTGGTCAAAGTACATCTGCCCAACATGCGTGGCCCGAGTGCTCTGGAGCGTGCCGTTTGAAAACGCCGTTGCGTTTGCGTGAACCATGACGTGAATGTGGGTGGTGCGACCAGCGTAATGGCCAGGGAAGAGGGTGGAGAACGATACCACACCGTTCTCGTCAGTCTTTTGCACCCCGCGCAGACAAGTGTTGTCAATGTTGGACGGGTCCGCGTCGCCAACGCCGTTTCCTTCGTTGATAACGCCTCCATAGACACCGGTCGAGTTGCAGTCTGTTCCACTGTTAGCTAGCGGTCTCGAGGGGCTGGAAATGATACACTTACGCCATATTTCGACGTAGACGCTGTCAACTGGCTCGCATGTATTGATGTCAATGACTTGAGCATCTACGGCCATGAAAACGCCTTCTTGGTCCTCGATGTTGTCGTCCCGAACATATTCACCCTTGACATCTATATGTTTAACGTCAGTCCGAGTACTGCAACGGATTCATGGGCCTCGATGATATCTCACAGTAAGGGCCCTCGATGGCTTCGGGGGTGAGAACACAAGCCTTGGTCTCACTGAAGAGAATAGAGGAGTCGGTGTCGATAGAATAGTTCTCGGGGGAGAGATGGGACGTCTCGAGGAACTCCTCGATCTGGCGTTCTGGAAGGCAACCATGTTAGTCTCAATTTCTTTAAGCAACACAATGGCTGAACTTACTCTTGATCGATGACTGCCCCGGCATACGCTCCTCGACAAGACGCACGGCGCGCTCGGCTCGCTTTCTGATGGTACGCCGCTCAACTCCGGAACGCTTGAGCTTCTCAGTGCAGTGGCTCAGGTCTTTCTTGCTGTGCTGGAGAAAGTCACGAAGCTCAGCAGCCTCACTGGACGTGTCATGGCCCGGATGGGCCAAGACAGCCAGCGAGACGAGGGTGGTGACAAGGAAAGTTGGGAGATGCATCTTTTCTCTCTCGCACTGGAGCCAAGTGAAGGGCACAGAGGCAGACTCAGTGGTGCGACTGGTGAGGGAAGAAATTGGAGTCTGGATGGCGAACAGCGATCACTCTTTAAGTAGAAAACTGCCCCTTTGATATGGCTTATTCCGTAATATAGGGCGCCGCAGACTTGGGCTCCGCCAGCTCCTGGACACTCGTTGTAAGGCGTCCATCTTAGTATTACGAATTTACGAGGCGCCTGCCCGCTGCTCACAAATGAACAAGACGCGATATCGATATATCGTGGAATTGCGCATTGCCGGACATATTATGACCGTATGATTCGACGTAATTCGTTAATCTAGAGAGTGACTTGACGAACTGTGGCAGTGAAAACGTGGGTTTGAAACTGAAGACTTACAATTGGACGGAGGCCATCATAGATGCATGGTCCGGGCCGCCCGATCTCCATCACACAGAGCAACGATCCGTTTGCGGGATGGGACTAACATCCCTATTAACCCCCGAGACCTCATCATTCCGCATACTCTTTTTCTCCTTCTCTTCTTTCCCTTTCTGTCGTCTTGGCGCCAAGGGATTTTAATCTCTGACGTAGCCGAAGACTGTGGATGCCTATGCCCAGAACACATACATCTTCCCTCCGGTATGACTTCCAGTTCGCCACGTGCGTCCGTGTGCGATCGGGCGTCATGTCGTGTATATTGCTGTCAATGCAATAAGAAGGTTGAGCAATGAGTATATACCAGATGACGATCACCAAACGCGCGTATTCCCGAAAAGAGTCTGCTCCGTAAACCCCACAGATGCAATCCTTCATTTAGCGATGGGTCTGGACGGTTAAGCTAATTTATCCCGTATGTTAGGCTGACGCGTTGATATTCGCTCAACAAGGCCTTTGCCACTTGTGAGGATGGAGAGCTTGTTTTATGCTATATGGTGAGGCGTAAAGTCCCCGGTGGCCCTCCGGTGGTCCCCAGGAGTTTTAATAAAAGAATCAGAGGATTTCTGTTTCAACGTGAGTTCACTGTATTCCCTTCGGATTCAGCATTGCGACAGTTGTTCTTCTTTTCCTTCTTCTTCGGGGCATTCTTGTTATCTCTAGCTGTCTCAACGACAACATGGCTCGCCTCACAGTTTTCTTGCTTCACGCTTCCCTTGTCGTTGGTGCTAGCCTCGCCGCCGCAGCACCGGAGCGGCGACAGGATTCGTGTACTTCACCGCTACAGCGCCGAGCATGGTAAGTGTGTCCCACTATGCATCAATGTATGTTTGTCACTAGACTTACACGAGATAAGGCACACTCTCTCCTAATGTGGGCGCACGAGTATGTTCTCAGAACCGAGTGTGGATATGAGGGAGCTCAGCCGTAAGTCTAGATAACCCGCCTTGAACCCTTGATCCAGTTCAAGGCTAATTAGGGGGGTGCTTCAAGATACTGGCAAGAAGAGCTAGACGCTGGCAACTTCATTAGCTCTATCGTCCTTGATCCAGCTACTGGTTTTGGGGGAAATGGCACCGGTCCCGGCGGTGGTATTGAGGACGGACCATTCGTCAACTATACTAACAATATCGGACCGGGATATAAAGTGCAAGAACGCTGCATAGTTCGATTGGTCAATGATCAAGTTAGCAAAAGCCCATCACAAGAACAGGTTGACCGGTGTTTGGCGATGACTGACTGGACTTCTGCGTGGAACTGCATTGAGACTCGCCCCCATAACGGTGGTCATACCGGTGTGGGTGGACAGGTAAGTAGTGGAAGTCCCTTATGTGCACTGAATTTCTGGAACCTAACACAGCGCAAGATGTCGAACCCCATCCCCAGTCCTGGAGATCCCGTATTCTATCTCCACCACACCTGGCCCGATAAGATGTGGTGGGATTGGCAAGCTCAGGATGTCCCGACACGCCTGACAGAGATTTCAGGTCATAATCGTTTGAATTTATCTGGCCCGGCACGCGGCTTCCCCGGCTTCCCTGGGGGTGGAGAGCTGCCAGATCTCCCGGATGATTTCTTCCCTCCCCCCGTCACGGATGGAGAGATCCCCCCAGGCTTTGAAGTTCGACCGGATGACGTCCCGTACGTGCAACTGTTCTTCCTCACCATGATCCGTGTTTTTACCGCCCATCAGACTGAGAAGGAAAATCTAACATATCTAGTGACCGGAAACTGTGGGCGATGACGGAGACGAGACGACCTTGAAGCATCTTCTCAGCATGTATGGGATAGTCCCCAATAGGACCATCGAAGAAGTCATGGATATCAAGGGGTTTTTGTGCTATGAATATGTTGACCCAGAATAGTAGGCGAACTAATCAGGCACGAGGTGGGTGTGGATTTCAACTGGAGTGAGCTGGCAGAGAGACAAGGGTGGTTTCAACTCCCGATTTTATTACTGTGTCTAATTTCTACTCTGTATGTAGTCATTGTCGAGGTCACAAAGTTGATTCCAAAACCTCAAGGAGTGTTAAATAGTGACGTGGCCAAATTCAAGATTCTGCTGCCTTCAAGCTGGCAAAAAATCCTTCGATCTCGACACCCAGGGAGAAAAGATGATAGCGAAGGAAAACTGCCCACTTCCTAACCCGAATCTCGGTATTGGGAAAGGTTTCCTCGGGATATTGGTACGCCTATTAGTGTTCTAACAACGGCTGAGCCGACTGGATAGTCGCCAGTCACCGTCAGGCCCAAGCGGCCAGATGTCCCTTCATCACCCAAAAACTGGTAGTTGCTTGCTGATTGTCAAGGGGTTCCAATACGACATGTCCTCCAGGCTCACACTAACAGCAATAACGATGTATACGGCCAACCATGTCCTAGAATGCTAGGCCCCCCAGATAGGAAGTATTAGGTCGGTTAGGAACTATATAACCCAGAAACCCAGAAAGGGCATACTTTGATGTTCTCTCCATTCGACTTGGAGCTATAGCTGAGTGAAGTGAGGGGCCTGTTGTTTTATTTACAGGCCACTGCTACCTCTCCTCGAGGGCCTGCGGCCAACGATTCGCATGGAGCTTGCCCTGGGAACTAGATGGCATCTAGCAACTTAACCAGCGTGGTTGTTTCGAGTATCGTCCTCGAGATTCAGCCGCTGCTGATCCCCACAGGAGTTCTTTTCCTACAAGGCAACATAGTCTTATTTCAATAGTTCCATTCTAGTACTGTGACGGTCCCGGGCTGCACAACCCAAGGTTCGATATGTCCGTTTTCTTGATTGTTCCTTCCTTGATTGTCTTCATGTACTTCGGTACTTTTACACTTTGATGTTTCCCTCTTATACGAAGTACTTTGTACCCACGCCCAAATGCCAATGCTGCCCCAGATCACGTGTCATGGGGCAGCCACATTTAATATGTGGCACCTACAGCCACATCCAAGCTGGGGAAAAGGTACTTGCAGAAAAGCAACATCTGTAAACATGCTCTAAGAAGGCCTTCGTTCGAATCCGTCTCCGTTAGACTGCGATTTCTTTTTTCCCTTTTGCTTTACTTCATATTCGCGTTCATTTTACCTAGATACAGATCCCCATCCATCTCATCTATTGCCAGTTTCTCTTGGTTCCTGATTGTCGCACGCTCCCCCCCTCGTCATCTGTCCAGCACCGTGTAGAAGCCCCCAACCCACCATCAACCGCCGCCGATCTCCTGAGTACCGCCTGTTCCGCGACATCGCGCGAACCCTCCTCACCCATCCCTCAACAGCCATGACATCACCAAACGTCATCGATGAGGCTTCCGTGGCCACGGGCCTTCAAGTTCTCTATATAAGATTCGATCAATCGCACAATTCCCAGCAGTATTGAAGTTCCCAATCCATCAGCAAAATACCAATAAACACCCCAAATCATCGAGTTCATTCATTTCCCCCTCCTTATATCAAGTCCCAAAGGAAGAAACAGCACAAAGCTCCATCAAAAAAAATGTCCATCACAAAGGCCCTCGCCGGGCGAGCTTCGATAGCTCTCCGCGTTACAACTCCGCGGATCCTCCTCACCAACGTAGCTACTCGCCACTTCCCACGGGCCTTTACCACCACCACGCCCGAGCAGAGATCCGTCACTGAATCTGTCAAGGATAGCCTGAAAAAGGCGGACCGTGTCGTCAGTGACAAGATTGTTGGCGGGATTGACATTGGAGGTAACAATTTTCCCTTTTTCCCCCCCTTTCACTCCCTCCTTCAACATCGCCCCACTCGTCCACACCGAAAGACGCTAACGAAGTCATGAAAACGTAAAAGCTTCTGTCGCACACAAAGTCAAGGATGCAGGCGATGATGTACTCCATGGCAGAATGCCCGGCCACCATGCGGAATCAACTTCCAAGCGGGGCGGGCCAGCTGCCGAGGCGCCGGAACTAGACACGACGGAGCTGCTGGAAGAGGCGAGGAACGCGGCTCGGGAAGCTAGTGGGGAAGCCAGTCGGGCTGCGGCTAAGTCCAAGGAGAAGGCATAGGATCGCGGAGAAAGAATTGAGTAGTGGACTCGGAAGGCAGAAGAAGAACGTGTCTTGGGGGGATCGAAAGCCGAGCAGATGCTGGTGAGGCCCGCCACGAAACGCCGGGAGAGAAGAAAAGAAAAGAAAGGAAAGGAAAAGATTGGGATAATGTAAATGGAGTGTTTAACACAATGTATTAAAATGGCTGTATAATTGACGTGAGATTACTGCAGGACATGCGACTTGCGAGATTGACTTACTTCGAACTTTAACCCTTCCCAGAACCGTAATTAGATTATCCGTGTGGTCTAATATACACCAGGCATAAATCATAAATCAACTTATCAATCCTTGAAGAAACTCCAAATAATACCGTATAATAGCACTTATCTTGCACCACTGCGGGTTCAACACACCCTCGAAGCCTCCTGCCCGCCTAAACACACCGAATTGGAAAGCAGCTCGACTCTCCCATGCAGTTCCCAGTAGGATTCTCGCATTTCTTCCCAGAATATACGTCAGCCTTCTTGCTCTGGCCTATGTCTTCTTCTGGGCAGCTCTAGCGATCAGCCTAGCGATCAGCCTCTGCATGTGCATGACATCGTCGTCATCCGGGCCACCCCCAAACGCATTCTTCTGGTCGTTTTTACGCCGACAGGGTGGGCAAAGGCCATTCACTTGGCGAACGCCCTCTTGTCTGAGGGCGTAGCAGCTGTGGGCTGCGTTATTTATGGCACCCGGGCAGTAGGAGATCACTACATGCCCGTAGTAGTGGGTGCAGGATGCGTACTGGACGTGTTCTACCAGACACATGGTTCCCCAGCCGTTAGCCCACGGATCGTAGAGACCAGGGGAAGGAAGAGGGAGAAGGGGGGGTCCCGGACTTACCTTGAACAGGAGGGAAGGCTCCCTCGTCTTTCGGCTTGTTTGTGGGACGGACTTGATGATAGAACTCCAGGATTGGAAATCCTGGAGTAGAGGGGAAGAAGCGGTCGGGATAAAGCAGAACCAGCTGCTGCAGTTTGTGTAGGCCACTTGATAGAGGTCAAAAGAAAAGGGGACGGAGTGTTGCAATCGTAATATGGCTGTATGCTTCCCAAAGATGCCGAGTTGTACTCAAGAGACCGAAATGGTGAGAGGGTTCTCAGATAGCTTGATAGCTTGAGCTGCTAGTAGCTTGTTATGCTCGAAGGCCAGCTTCTTCTACGATAATCGGCATACCCGAGAATATATATATAGTAGAGAGATAGAGAGACATCTCATCGAATGATGGGTCAAGATCAGGCATCTTGTTCAGCTAGAAGAGTCAACACAAAAGAATTGTTTGAAACACCCACATTGTTTGGGCCCTCTGTCGCCTACCTAACTTCAACTGAGAATATAACAAAAGAGGCATGGTGATGGACAACACATTGTAAAGCGAACAATGTCTCTCTTTCACCGCACTTGCGCAGATAAGCCTTTCTAAGGGACAATGCCGAACCCTTTGTTACCAGCAAGAAGAACTTACTTGCTGTGTTAGGCAAGGGCATGCCTTAGGTTGAAGCTCTTCAAGGGGTGTCAGACAATATCCAGGTAGCAGCCTTTCAGTACATCAAAGGAAGCTCCCTAAGCAGAGACCAGATACGACTAATGATGTTGTGAAGCTTGACGAAGATGCCAATTAATCTCAGTTGGGCGACCTTGAGAGTCCACTTGAACCAACTTGAGGGCTAAATTGAATCTCATCCCTCCTCAGCCAGCCAACTAGGCATCTAGGGCTGAGGTGAAATGTCACTACGATACTCTCCAACAACAATAGAACAGGAAAGTCAATAATAAAATGTACCGACGCCACCACCTCCCAACAAGGTAGACACGGGCATCCCCCTCCCCTCTTATCCTTCCTACTCCCAAGAGAGTATTCCAGACAAGAGTGTCGGGGAAGATAACAGGACAAGCCCAGCCCAGTCGGAAGAGCAAATGGTCAAAGTCTGCGTATAAATCCAAACCAGCCCAATGCCCCCACCCAAGGTAAGAAAAAAAGAAATCCAATTCCCTATCCCGTTTGCCCCCGGAGAGGTGTACTAGGGAGCAGGAAAGGGACCATTTTTTCCCTCCTTTTTTCCCAACCTTTGTTAGGTAACGCCGGCTCTCTTGTGGAGATTGATGTACCGCTCGTAATACAAAGCTGAAAGGATTGGTCTCTCCTTACGCTCCACCATACCGTGCGGAATGTTATAAAAGAAGGAAAGTGGTTTCTAGAAGGAAGGGGTGGAAAGGGGGAGATCACGGACAACAAAGGAAAAGAAAGGGGGCGGGGGAAGAGAAGAGAAAACTGGCGCAAAGCCAGTAGGAAGGAGAACCATTGCCCTATGGGCCCTGTTTTTTTTTTATTTCATCGTTCTTTTTTTTTTCCGCCATATCCATCAAGGGGTATCGTACATCCGTCTCCGAAGCTCTTCATGTATAATCCTCGAAAAACACCCTCTTCTGACCACTACCTCTCAAGTCCTCCAACTCACTTAGCGTGCGGTCAATCTCCATGAGATCAAGCATCTCCACTTCGACGTTACGTTCCGTGGCGTCTTCTTGTACGTCAGCCGCCGCGCTGATGCTCTCCGCAAAGGCAAGTCCCGTCCTCGGTCGCGAGGGTAGATTCATAGTACCACGATCGCCATCACCTTCAACCGACTCCTCGTCGCCTGGTCGCACAAACTTGGCGGTGCGCACACTGCCGAATTTACCGCTGTTGAGGTTGAAGGACACCTTTTCAGCCGCATCGGGTCGAGGGTGAACAATGATGGCACTGGGGAGGGAGCTGGTCCGATCACCCAAGAAGCGCCGCCTGCCAATGACTCCTCCAATCTTCCGGCCGGGACCGTCTTCCGACTCTCGAAGGACCACCAATCTCGACTCACCGCAGATCAGGACCTCGATACCGAGACCGCCGTCACTCTTGGAATCGCCTTTGGCCTTAGCCAGATCCACTATCGCACTCACGCCACAACACCTCTCACCAAGTAAGCCGACTCCAAGGTCATGAAGCTTGATCATCCTCGTGGGCTGCGCGCCGCTAAAGAGATTTACGCCGCCACCACTGCTCTTGCGAATCTGCGCGCTCCAAAAACTAGTAATTCCCGGAATGACGCAGACGTGGTCGGCAGATCCTATCCACAGAACCACGCTTTCATCGGAACCCACGGCACCAGAAACAGGATGAGCCACGACAGAGATGCCACCCCTCGTTGCCGCGAGGCGTCCGTGTGGAAGCGCTCCGGAACTTAGAGAGACTTGCGCGTCCTTCCTTGTGTGCGGCGTCATGGGAACAAACTCCCCAGATGCGCGCAGCTTGTCTTCAGGGGCACCAGCCCGCAGGGGACTAGTACCCTCGATATAGCCCGAAACGGCAAAGGAAGTTGTAGCAGCACCGACTATTCCAGAGCTGCTCTTTCCCAGCACTGTTGTCCCGGACGGTCTCACACCATCGATGTCCCAAATGCCCCAGGTTCCATCCGCTAATAAAACCAAGATAGCCCTGCCATGCGAGATCCAGGCCGCATCCACAACAGGCTTCCTGTGAGGTGAATTTCGGGAGAAGGGAGGATAAAGAGACAGGAGCCATGAACCCTGCGAGGGGAATGGGCCGGTTGAAAGCTCGTCGGGGGAAATAGATGGGGTCGCGTAGTCGTAGATCCGGACGGCGTGTGTCGTGGAGACAGCGAGAAGTTGAGTCATGTGAGATACATTGAAGGATATGGAGGAGAGCGGGGAAGGGAGAAACTCGGTTTGGAAAGGCTCGACGGGGCTTTGTGCCATTCCCACTTTGAGGTCTAGTGAGATATCCCAGAGGCGGAGGGTGCCAGAAGCTTCGAGGTTGTGAGCGGCTACGACCGCGCGGGGCGTCGAGGGAGTCGGCGCTTCTTTCTGAGTAGACCTCGACGTTGAGGGCGATGGTGACTTGGGCTTGATGAGTGTGATTGCGAGACCGCCGCTATGCTGCATCTGGCCGCTAAGGAGGACCATGGATTCGCCCCAAACACCAGAGCCGGGTCTTCCAGCTAACAGCCCACTCCGCAACTCGGGTCTCGCTTTGCTCTCGGGGGATGGTGGTGTGAGGGGTAGCGTAAGGAGATAGACCTCGCTATTCGCGCACGACACAGCGAAGACAAGCCTCTCCTTCAACAGATCCGACCCACCCCACGAGGCATCGTCAGCGGTAGTAGGAGGTAGAGGCAGAACCGCAACGTGAAGGCCAGCAGTGCCTAACGCAAGGTCTAACTTCTGAACAATGTCGGGGTATGGCTCATCTGGTATCTCGTCTTCGAACTCGGGCTTGTCAACAAACGGTGAATCCTCCTTCTTAGACACAGGGGTCTCGTCTTCGTCTGAATCGATAATCATGACAGCATCTTCCGAAGTGCCATTCTGTTTTTCGTTATTGACAGGAGGGGGTTGTGGCTTCGCAGGCTTGAAGCGGCGGCCGCCTCGCCAAAGAAGGGTGACACCGTTTTCATGCCCGTAGATGATGATGGTGGCGCCCTGAGGAGAAAGAACGGGATAAACTTTGACGTCGTGGACGCGACGGGAGAGGTTATGCCTATACACACAAACACGTTCATGTATTAGCGAGGTAGGATTAGGAAGAAGAAGCCGCGCATTCGACATACGTGAATTGGGTGTTCTGCGCCGTGCGGCGGATTCTAGGAGCTCCAAAGCTTGTCATGTTTGTGGTCGCTCGAGCTTAGCAGGACGGGGAAATATATAGTGCCAAGGACGGCATCAGTCGGAGGATTCTCCGGTTGAGGGAGGAGGGCCACGAAATGGCCTAGAGGTGATTCCCAACTAGAGGTTATGGATGGGTCTGCGCTTCCTGTCTTTGAGAAGAAAACAATTCTTCTGCCACAAAGCTTCGTCCTGGACAAAGCGCGTCAGGTTGGCTCGCAGACTCAAAATGCGATGGAAGCTCAGATTCAGCAGTGCACGTGACTTTGAAGTGTTGGCGGCTGTTACCAAATGGCCTAATAAATGCTCAAGAGATCGCCTTGAGTCCCTCGAGAACTGGAGAGACACCCAACACTGATTCGATATCGATAATCCATCGTATCACTTCGCAACTCTTCTAATGTCTCCAGCAAAAACGCAAACATCGTTGCCAACATAGAAAATTCGATGACCGAGTCTGACACTTAGCATTTCTGAACGTGGCCCAGGCTCTGTTTATATCACAGTCTCTTCCGTTCGAACCATTCAAACAAGGGAACAGATTCCTACTCAGTACTTCGTACTACAGCACCATTTAGAGTCCTAGCCAGTCTTAAGAAACATTTTGTGTTAAAAAGAGCGATGACTCTTGCTAGTTCCATTATATACATCAATTGATAACACGAACACATAAACGCCGATGAAAATGATCTCTGAAACTATGCACCATGCACCATGCACCATGCACCATAAAAGCCCCAAGCCCAATATCCCGTCCACCCCGGATGCTCCCTTCCGCACCACAACGCCAACTCTAAACATCTCCTGTAATCTAATGAGGAATCTCGTTCCAGCAGTGGCCCCTAGCAACAGCGGTGTAGCAGTCACTACCAGGAAACGCCCACTTCGAGCTCTTGTTCTTGCAGTTCGGCCTCCAGCCATTGTAGTCGATGCAGCTGGAATAGTCCCTGGGACACCGACCATGGTTGATCTTATAAACCTGCGAGCACGTCTTACCCCCGTGGTTCTGCCTGCATGACCCGCCCTTCTTCTCTCCCTTGTCACGCTTCACGCTACGGCCATGACCCTGCGAATGACCATCGTCTCCATGGGCGTGCTGCCCCTCGCGCCATCCGAAATCATACATGAGAATATTCTGCTTGTCGCCATAAACTCGCACAGGCGCCGCGGGCTCATGAAGGTATACGATGCCGTTCTCGATACGGTTCCCACTCGTACCGTGGACCTGCTCCGTCTGGTACCGCCCGACGACGTGGCAGTCGCTATGAAGCTTGTTGTGGAGAGGGAATTCGCCCATGTGAGTGGCCTCGACGAGGTCGTTGCCGTGGTAGACGAGGGCATTCTCGACGGGGAAGTAGACGCGCATGGTGCGCTCGTGCGGGTCGTAAAAGGCGGCGGAGAAATCTTGCCACTCTCGAGGGTAGGTCTTGATGCGGTGCTCGAGGTCGCCGAGTTGGGCGTCGGTCATGATGATTTTCTTGTAGCCGACTAGCTTGACGGTGTGGTTGCTGTGCTCCCAGTCGAGAGTATCGAGGAAGCGTTTCTCAAACTCTTGAATTTGATAGTCACGGGCTTCGAGAGCTCGGGGAGATAGATCGGGGGCTTCGAGAGCAAAGGTCTCGTGTAAGAGGCTAGCAGCCACTGAAAGGACTTTGGCGAACCTCATGGCTACCTCCAAAAATTGAAAAAGGAAAAAGGCGAACTAGATGCCGGGAGACAAAGGAGAAAGGGGATGTAAGAGAGGAATGGGAAGACTAGAGGGTATGGCTTGTAAGGGGATGGGATTGAGGAGTGAGTCTGATGACTTCGTGATGATTCGAACTGGCTACTCGGTGGGGAGGACCACGCAGCTTTTAATAGTCGAGACTTCCGAGAGTAGACTAGGACGCGATATAGTCTTCAGTTTCACTGAATTTCTCTTCTACTGCACGCTCCCTTGTGGTAGAGCTGAGTTCGGCGAAGACGGGGAGAACTTTTTTAGGACATAACGTCTTCCTACTATTCCAGCCACATTCGGGAATCTAGTTTTAGAAGTGCGTATATCCGGATCTAGATTTACATCTCCAGGTTACATCCATTCGTGTAATCAAGATCCCAGCTGTTGTTACTACTCCTCGCAGGCAAAGCCTATTTAGAGACTTCGAAGGAGCAGTAAGATTGAGAGACACAGCCATCCCGCTGCCAGAAATATCACCAGAGGCAAACAATATTGAGGCTCTTTCATGGGATGAGTTAAAAATGGGACGGAAGGCCTATGTGCCAAGACCTATCCCTCCATAAGCCGGGCTTAGATTTCGGCCGGCAGCGACGAGAAGACCGGCCGGTCACTTAGCGATTGACCTCCAGAATTGGAAGCCCGTTCTGACCGCGCCACCGCGATGCAACATGGAACGAGGAACTCTCCGACCACACTTCACAGTCTGGACAGCATAGAATGAGACAGAAATCCACTGATTGCAAAAAGTTTCTTTGCTGATCCACTGTAAAGCCGCCAAAGTCGGGCTGTCTGGCGTGCACCTTTGCTTGTTATGAACGATGTCCGTTTGCAGTCTCATCGTGGCTAAAAATATCCGCATCGCCACACCGCATTTAGGGATGGGCAGAAGCCGCCCAGGATGCTACAATAAAGAAGATCAATTGCCAATTACCCTCAATCTTTCCGATGCTCTTTTGCTAGTCCCACCACGATTTCTGCAGAGTTTGAGTGTGGTGAAACTTGGAAAGCTGCACCTCTCTAGCTCAGATTGAGAGTTGGACACCCTCCAACGCAGAGACTCGCATCTTCGAACTTGTCGAACGAAATCTTGGCTCGGATTTATGGAATATACCTATCTTTAAACGAATACCTTTGTATGGTGAGGAATATACGTTCAAAGCTAGTGTTCAGAACGTCTGCAGTATTCCCGAGTTGGTCTGAGGAATGTTGATCGTCATACTCCTCGCCTCCGGTATTGTCCGGGTTGGGCCGTCATGTTCGAGTAGAACAAACGGCCACAGAGGACAAGAAGGTGAAGAATGGACATGGGCTTTAGGAGCCGATCAGCTGACGGATATAAACCCAAGTTTAGGGGATGGTGATTCAAGTTTTCTTTTTTCCCGGGTTCCGACTTAGATGGTTCGGGCGATGGCAGTAAGTAGTGGACTTCGCTTGATTGTCCAGGCTTTGGCAATTTATCCGTTTCGAACGCCCAGGATCGCATCTCGGTAGGTTTTCACCCAGGTGCTCGTTATTGCTCCTTTGAGTCTCAATCTGTAACGTTTGTTCCAGTGAGCCGGGCCGAAAGTGTTGGATGGCTCCTTCACTTGGAATGGGTGCAATATTGGCGCTGTCCTACGGAGGAGACAAAAATATATATATAGAAATGAATGGAGGACCATGCTTTCGTGTGAATCTGCCCCCATCATGTCTGTATCTACTCAGAGATGAACACATAAATCTAGATGAGAAAGGGAAGCTGCCTACACTCCGTGCCGCCGTGAAGAGAGTTCAGTGTGCTTAAACTCTTGGGGAACTCGTCCGTCCACTTCATCCCACAAAATAGCTCGAAGTAAAGACCAACATTGAATATATCTTCATTGCCAGACCATCAACAAAATAAATTGGGCACCTAACGCCTCCATACCCATCAAATACTGAACATCACCGATCTCGATGCCGCAAGGCGCTCCTCTATTTCGAGTCTTGGTCGCCAGAGTGATCAATATAAATAAAAGCTTCTCAGCAAGATCAAGCTCGGCTTCCTGTCTCGGCTGAACAAGCTCTATCCTGCCGCAAACAACGTCCTTCCAGATAATCCCGTCCCCAAGCTGATACCGATTGTTTCGAAACATGGACTCCCTAATCATCCACGCACCCCTAAACACCCGATTCGTTTGACCTCGGACAGAAACGTAGTCTCCTGGTTCACTGGCGGCCGGCAGGTGATGCCGTCAAACAGCATCACAAATTCTACAATATCACCGAGGTAAGAATATGTCCAAAAAAAAAAAAAAAAGACGAGACAAAAGTGCTTTCCCTTTAGACGAAAGAGGGCGAGGGGTTGAGTGAGAGAAGCACTGCGTTTTTTCACGAATATCATCAACCTCTCACGATCACGATGCCACTCAGCTGAAAGACTCGAGACTCAAGACTCAAGACATAGCGTTTCAAACTGCGTCACACTCCCTTCTATGCAAGCAATCAATCGATCGAACTCCGAGATCCAAAACCGCCAGAAAAGTCTCCTAACAAAAACATCAATCGTCTAAGCAATCCATTTGATCACTCTATAAACTACGTCGCGAAATTAACATTGAACCCTCCCTCCGAGGCAACCGTTTACCCCCACAATGATCATCTGCCCTCCACACCCCCCTTTGCAGATCCCAGCAAAATTAGACGGGTAGAGAAGAAAAAAGGCACCATCCCTGCCAAAGTCCAATAAGACGGGCAAATCCCGTGTTTCAGACCTTGCCCCGCCACGCCCCTTAACCAGGGAAAGCAAAGAAACAAGAAAATAATAACCCAAGCGGATCATCGGCTTTGGGGAGGGAGGGAAGGGACATTGCCCATACCTTCTCGCTATCACAGGGCCTCATTCGTTGGGTTAGCTAAATGGGTTGCTTTAAATCATAGAGTGTTCTGTGCGCCATCCGCTCGCTGCGCCACCTGTCTGTGCTTCGAGGTCCTGGATCAGCACATCTTCGCAATAGTTTAGCACAAAGGAGGTCTCCCATAACCTATTACAGTCGTGTGTCGAATCGTCGAGAAAGGAAGAGACCAGACAGAGATCGAGGGTCATTCTCACAGGAATGTGACATGAGAAAGTGAACGAGGCTGGTTCGGAGAATATCCCATCAGTGTTTATGCAAACCCAAAGCGTAGATACATTGTGTATGACCATTGCTTGTCTGACACCAAAGCAGACGGCGTAGATACATCCCAGAAAATAGAGCGATACGACCGACTCTCGCAAGATACCGCTGTTCCGTCTAGGCTCCCTTCTTCTCCACACAAAAAAGATACAATAGCTGCTGTGATGTACACGGAATATCCACAAGTCCTCACCCATCTGGCGAGCTCCGAGACCGCTCCACTTGCTGACATGGTCACCATTGCCGAGCGAGTATTAAAGCCGCGACAGTGACCCCACAACCCGAGAAGCCTCTGAGTGATGCGAGCTGAGGGGGAAGAGCCTGCCTTAGACCGTGTCACAAAAATCGGTTGATTGATTCTGTTCGTCAATGGTCGCCCAAGTCGTCGACCAGGCAGGAGGAGATCGGAATTTTATCGCTCGCGGGCTAGGTCGCTGGGGTTACGTTGGCGACGCAGGGAGACGAAGTATGGCCGGGTTGAGGTATATAGCATCCGTCGCCAAAAATCTAGGGGTAAGAGGCGGCATTCATAACCCAGAACGATTCCCAACACCAAAGAAAAAGGTATACACAAAAGAACGCCGGGAGACGAGTCATTTCGGACGCATCCAAGAAGAAATGACACGGTGTTGGAAAGAAAACGTAACCGTGAAAACGCCAGAAATGCAAAAAAGTGTCCGTAGTCGGTTGGGGGGTGGTCGAGCAGCTCAAGTGGCTTTCAGTTATAGATTCGTTGCGTTGAGGCAATCATCACGCGTTGGTAACCTGCATTCACGTTAGCGATGAAATTGAAGCCTGCAGTGTCTGGTCATCGAGTGTGTTTCGGACGTACGCGGAGAATCTTTCTCGAGTAGTCGTGGTTATCAGCAATGCTTCCATCGGAGAGTCGTCGCTGGGCCATAACCGGGTCGAGGCGGGCGTCGGTAATTGAGAGACCACCGCTGCTGCCGGGCTTGTGGCCGATGAAAGAGTTGACGGCCGCATTACGACGGTGTTCCTCCTCGATCTCCTTATTTCTCTTTCGGCGGAGGTAGAAGAAGACGCCGCCAATAGCGCCAACAACAGCAACCACGGCAACTACAACACCACCCACAATACCGCCAATATTGGCCTTCTTTTCACTCGACGTATCGGTCTGGGTTGCGGATTTTGTCGGTCCTAATCGCAGTTAGCATCCAAATCAGCACAAAATCGGCAGCCGAATGAGATGATACCAGTTGAAGTCGGAGTTGTCGACGAGCTACTCGAGGAGGGAGGCTGGTAATTGGGGACATCCACTTCAATTCCTGTGTTGAAGACGGACCAATATTGGCCTGAACTAATACCACCACCTGAGATAAAATCGTTAGCACATGCGTAACGTGATCATGGTTCTGCTCTCTTGGGACGTACAGGCTTCCTTGGGATATGAAGTGCACGGGTAGTTGCAGTTGGAGTCATCCACGAGAGTGTCCTGAGGGGGGTAGGTGGAGCCGCAGTAACAAGTCGTTCCCTTTACCGCCATAACAGTGGCATTGAGCAATTTGCAAACATCGTTGCCGCAGAATCCACTGGACACGCGGTCGGAATCGTATCCCTTCGGGTCTTTCAGTTCACCCGCGGATTTGTAACATCCTTGACTTCTTAGGGCGTTGCTGACTGGCGGTTCTGCTGGTATCTGAAGATTTTTCCCCTGGACAGTGACAGAAGCGATGGCTGTCACAAGGATAAGGTAGAGGCTCTTCATATCGAAGGTGCTGGGGTTGGAAATATTCGGCAATCGGTCAACACGAGTCGAAAATAGTAACAAATTATCGGCGCTGTCGTCGTTCGAAATGGCGAGGACGCTATGGTTCGACTCGACAGGTCTGATAACGCTCTGAAAAGAAAGGACAACGCAAAAAATGTCGATTTGGAATGGACGACGGGATTCTTCCAGAGACCAAGTCGACCAGGCTTCAAACAAATAAAAGGGTAGAAAATGAAATAATAGAATAAAAGAGTAAAATAAAAGAACAGCGAAAGATGAATCGGCGGTCGTTTGGAAAGAATGGTCAGGGTCGAGATGTGAAAGGCAGATCGATACTGGAGTGCCCGATTCGTTCGCCCCGAGGATCGATAGACAGTTTCGTCTTGCTGTGTTGGGGTAGTCGATGACGAAGTTCGGCAGTGTTCAGTCTCCCAGCTTGGGTCAAGAGACTGAGTTACCGGTATGTTGACATTTGACAAAGACCAGAAGCGCAAGTCGTCGGTTGCGGTGAAAGAACGAAAAGGAGGCAGGCGATTCGAAGCACAATAGAGCGAATGCTGACCTACTACGTGATGGAATCGTGGTTTAACGAGCGAAGAAATGAGAGTGAGGACCTGAAAGAGTCACAGGGTGAAGGAGTGTGGGTTGTTTTGTTGGAAAGGGGAAAGCGAGAGGGTGGGAGTGGGAAAGAGGAGAAGGGAGACCAGAAAGCGAGATTAGACCCCGGCCGATGGAGTACGAAGTACGGGAGTATCGGGTCCAGCAATGCAGACACGCGCAGGGGGGGAGGGGGCGTGTGTCTCGGGACATCGACCAAGGTCGTGAATGTCTCGCACTCCAAGTACAAGTTGATACACCAAGCGAAGTAGGAAGTGCTGAGGTACCGAGGTACTTCTTTGTACGAATGGTGTGTGGAATTTGTGTGCTTGTTTTGCCTTGGACTGAATGATGTATTCATACCGTGAAAATCCAGCCAATCTTGACTCGACATTCCAAGTGTTGGCCAATTAAATTCGACTCTTCTGTCAATCAATGGCAAGGGTATCGTCTGGGCAGGCAAGAAAACGTTGTGCAAGTTGTTGTAACCAGTGTATAAATTGATCTGCACTGTTAGAAGCAGGGTGACGTCCTTACAATGTACATCCTGGTACTCGCATCCACTTTGAAAATTGAAAGCGTCAGGGACGAGGTCCTGCCCACGAGAAACCATGGGCACCACGGGATTTATCATCGCGAATGCGAATTGGTTTATTAGCATTTCTTCGTCTTCGAGACTAGCTTCATCATGTGCGGCCGAGAGTTTCTGTTAGCAGCGATATAAAATATTCAAAGCATTTTATCTGAGGAAATATTGCTACGCATATATATATATATATACTCAGTATATGGACTCGCAGAGAGACATTGAATTCGCTCTTATGAAGGCAGTACGAAGTGCAGAGACGACGACGAGAGGAGGAGTACTTTCAAGTACCAGGCACAACCTGACGACCTGCACCTTCCGAGCTAGGAAACAGGGGAATAACCAGGAACGCAAGATTAGGGGGAAGGGGTGTACGAGATTATGGCGCCGATCCCTTGTCAATCAACAACCTGAGCGCATAATTGTGGTGCGGAAAACTGATACTGTGTATTTGCACTGTTCAGATGACTGTTCCATCATACGAAGTATTCACCAAGAAGGAAACCTGTAGAAGAAGTACTTTGTCAAGAGGTTCTCTTCAGGGCAAACGAAAGGTATCCTCAGTCAGAGTGGCGGATTGTTCAGTTGTTGCATCCATAGGAACCCGTTTTCATTTCATGGAGTGCTGCTCTCCTCGATCGCTTCCCTCTCCTGTTCAAGACCTACGAAGTAGATCCTAACAAACGAAGCAGACGAGGGTTATTATAATGTTTACATACTTCATTGGCTTCAACATGCATCGCAAGAGGCCGAACTGAACTGAACAGCGTACTTGAGAGGATCGCCAATCATCAGAACCTTCGAGGCGACAGAGTCGTGCACAATGGCGGATGAAGGCAGATTGTCAAGGTGACCAGACTACTTCACACTCGGCAGTCTTCTTGCGCAGCAAAATGTTGAACATTGAGCGCCTTTCTCACCTGCTCCCACCACACCCGGCTGCACTTAGAGATGTGAAGCACAAGCTGTATTAATATTTTTGTACACTACTTCGTACTTCGTACACTGTCTGCGAGGCTCCGCTACGAACCCCACCCTAATTTCCAAAAGGGACTCCGCACAAATTTCTGATAAAATCGACGGAGACGAAAGTATTGTGCCGTTCGTACTTCGTACTCTCTCCACCAACCCAACAGAAATACGAGTGCAAACTTGTGGATGGTGATGCAAGTACGTACACTAGCATACTATAAAATATAGCCTGGGACCTACCAGACGTGTTCGCGAGGTGAGCCCGCCGCCCCAGCTGATCTTTTTAGTGTGCATTGCATCATGCGGCTTCCTTCGCTTTGAGGCAGATACGATATTGAGAATATAAGCCGCAAGATGTTGAAGAAGGGCCGCGAGTTTGGATTCCAGGTAGAGGAAGCGTTGTACCATGATGAAAAAGGATGAGAAATGTGAAGTGAATACTTTGCTCCCTGGCGGATGCTTCAGTCCCGTCCAACGGCTGCTATCAGATGTCGACTGCGACGACGCTCAGTTTTTGCCTCGGTGTTAACACCGGTAGAATTGCCCTACCTAATTACGAAGTATCTCCATACCACCTGGCGTGGCATTCCCCCTCCCTTTACCAACAAAGGCAACCGGCCGATCTAAGAGACCTGTGCGCTCGCCCTCGGTTTAATGGTGCATTACCCATTCCGTACCCTTGGTTCAATCACGTCTTCGCTCTGGTGCTAGATATCCGGTTCCCTACACTACTAAGTAAGCATAGCCTGGCAAGACGAAGAGCACACAGATTGGCTCCTAAGTTGTGAGTCGTGACCAAGGAGACGAAACGAAGGGAATTGGTATTTAAGTTATTGAGCCTCTGTGCATCCCGAGACTGTCCTGGTGTATATGTATTACGACATTGGACTATACTTCTTACAGGGTCCGACACTCAAACTCGAAACCGCCAGGCTCGTCTAGGAAACGCACAAAGCAGCCATCACCTGTTCACATGGACCTAATCGACAAACCTGTCGATTTCCCATTCAACCATAGATCTCATGCTTCGAGCTGTTCTCGCCAAGGCCGACTCTCAGTGCGACAGAGGAACTTGTGCTGCGCAGCTCACTAAGAACAACTTGTTCGAGTTTGCTGAGTAAACTACGAAGTACATGCAGGAAACGGCCCTCTATTGTATTGTCTTGAGAACTTCAATTTGAAAGAACGGCCCTGGGCCAAGTGGGACGACTTGGTGAAACCTCGTTCCTTGCTCTCTGCAATCTTGCGATCCCGTTTCGGTGCCTTACCTCAGCACTGCCTCACTTAGGGTTACATAACTCGCATTAATTGATGATGCGGGGGGCACCAGTCCATGTAAGTACCATCAATACTTTGCACGAGACTCGGTTTCCTGCTTCAAATTCCGTACTTGTCTTGGTATGGGGTACTTCGTACTTGGACGGAGTGATTACCTGTACTACTTCGTAGAGTACTTCGTCAATTACTTCGTAGGGCAGTCAATAGTCTCTGGACCGGCATTCGAAGAGTGCAGGTACCTTTCCATAAGAATTCCTTCGCGCGGACTGACGTGTACGCTCCACATTTCCAGGGAGATTCTCATCTCAACCAAATCCCCTTTGTTTACCACCCCAGAACGTCAGGACGTGGAATGTTGTCCAAGACCTCGTACTTCGTACTTCGTAATAATATTTTCCCGTCCTCGTTTGAGCCTCGTATCCCATTCCGTGGCCTGCCAACCGCCAGGTCGGTCATTCCAGGAACATAGTAGCATTTTTGTCTGGGCTCACCAGGGTGGGGCGAGCAATTGTGAGGCGGTCTCTCTCAGCTCGCCATCAGGGATCGACAGAGCTGACCCGGATCCCACGGTCCTTGGCAGTATCTTGGTAGGCTTTCATCGGATCTGTTCCTGCATGATGATTGTCCTGGCAGTTGGAGGAGGTCAGAAGTAGGCGGCATTAAGCATTGCTTCGTGTTTCGTGCTTCGTGCTTCGTAGATAGAAGAAAATATGGAAGACGAATATCGAGCCGACACCATGCCTCTAGTTGGGGTTCCTGACAGCAGGCGCGAAATATTTTCCGATCTTTCCGAACCAGATAAGAAAACTCCATGTTCGTTGGGGAAGAAGAGGCTCTTTCGAAAGTCTTGAGAGGAAACGTGGAGCCATCTATAATTAGGAACAGTCTGCACCGATGTCTTCCATCAAGTCTCATTTCAACACCCCAAGGAGAGAAAAATAAAATAAAAGGTTGTGGATCTGATCAGATTTACTTCGAAACAGGCAATAATACAACTCAAATCCCAGACCCATGTCGAGGCGGTGCAGCCCTTTGTTTATCCAACGCGCAACGTTCTGCCCGTCATTCTTTCTCACAGTATTTTGTATCAAGACGGACGTGAAGATCCTTGACTGATACTTTTCGTCTTCTGAACTCTCGAGATGTTCGAGGTTGTACTTAGTGAAGTCCAGTAACCTCAGCTGAGAGAGACAGGCGCCGCCGCTTAGAAATTGCTTAGACAGGCCCCATTGGCGACACTTGACTTAGTGGGTTTCCTTGCCCCTGCATTGGATTTTAAGGACTAGTACCTGCGCTAGATTGGTTCAAGTTATAACTCGCAAGTTCCAGTTTTTGGAGTCAGGTACGGCTTCGGCGGCAGACAGACAGACAGACATACAGACTCTTTCCGGGCATCGGCAACTCGATGCGAGAAAGCGTTATTAACTCGCCCAACAGAGTAACCATGTCTCCCTCGTACGAAGTCTACTGAGTCATCTTACGAAGCCCATCTCGATCAGTTGAGCAGTTCCCCGACGGCGGAAATCCATGTACTTCGTACGGTGTACGAAGGATTGGGATTCTGATTACCAACAAACGCAAGCAATCCTCTCAAATGCGCACCTTGACCGCCCCAGATCAGCTCAGGATCGAAAGTAAACACACGCTCCACTCTCGCCTAGAATCGGTGGCGTCTTGCTCGTTGGCCCAATCCTATCTGCGAGTATTACACGAAGTATATGGCCGAGCTTGCTCTTTAAGGCTGGTACGAAGCAAGGCAGGGTGTGCGTGTCGATTCGACCCAACTCAGCCCAACTCAAAAGCAGGCGGAGATATGCAACCTATCACCGTCCCTCGGAAGTCAGGATGCGCCGTCTACCATGATGGGAGCGCGACAGTGTTCGTAGAAACTGAGCTCTCTAAAATGAAACGAATTCTTTGCACGTATCACTACCACTGCGTTTGTCTTGCAATCGTGCGCTCGTTGCTTTGGAGACCATTGCTTGTTGCACTTCGCGGTGTGAGGTGGCTCTCAAACTTTCCCTGATGGAAAAGATTAATCCGACAGGTTTCAGCCCCTAGGGGCACGTTGAGACACGCACCGTGGTATCGGATCCAGATTTGGTTTCACGTTTGAAGCCCGAATTAAGTTTGTTCGAAAATCTGATGAGGTGGTCAGTAGGAGCTGTAGTCTAGAAATAGATGAACCTTCCAAAGTCTCGGTGAACGGTCTGATTTGGAAGTGCGTGTACGAAGTATCCTCGCTGAGATGGGCTAATAATAGATATAAATATATAAATACTGTGCTCCCTCCCAGTCACAAATTTCCCCGTCACCGCTGGTTTCTCCTTGAAAATCATTTGCCAACATCTGTAGGCTGTAGGGAAGTCGTGATAGGTTTGCCGGATTTCCCCTCGTAGCTAGAAAGTACGAAGTAGACGGCACCTTCTGCATTATCAAGGAATCTGGTAGTATCATCACAATATCAGCCCATCCATGTCTAAAGACCTCTGACTCTCTGAGGCAGCAGCGATCTGTGTGACCTTGCGTGCTTACGTCCACTGATTGCACCTGCCTGGCTGCTTCGAGAGAGCAACAGTCGCGCTCTCCATTCTGTCGATCCAGGAATCCAACACGACGCGAGGCTTCAATTGTTCTCTCTTCTAATCATCAAATTCCTCTGGTCCATCTCGTAATTGATCCGTTATTTCTCAAGCTCATTCTCCCCTACTCATTCCGTAAACATAAAAAAACACTGGCATTATCGACACGATCTCAGATCCAGCATGGTTCGAATCTTAGGAGGGCTTAGTGTGCTGGCTCTGGCTGGCATCTCCTGCCTTGGCTGGGCTTCTGCTGCAGCGGGTGCTTCGGGAACTGGTGTGCAGAATATTGCCATTATCGGTAAGTTGGGATTGCTTTCTCCCCATCGCTATTTTTCATCTGCACAATATAGTGTAGATTGCATTAGCTCTCCCTTTTTCCCTCTCCCTTTCTTTTGAGATGGAGGTGAAGGGCTGAGGGGGGCGGCATGGGTTTCAATTGCCATTTCACCCAATGAAGTCTCCAACCTAAACAAGGAGAAGCAAGGGGGATTTTGTAGATATCACCAGACACCTCAGAGCACCCACAAGAGTATGATAACGAATCGTCGTTTAGCCAGACTACTAACCCTTTCTTTCTAGGAGCTGGCGCAGCTGGATCGTCTGCTGCATTCCATTTACAGCAGTTTGCTGATGAAGAGGGTGTTTCCATCAACATCACTGTTTTTGAGAGCAATGAACGGGCGGGAGGGCGAACCCTGACTGTGGATGCATTTAATGACCCTCTGCAGCCTGTTGAGCTTGGAGCATCCATCTTTATCCGTGCCAATGCCATTCTGTATGATGCTGTATCTGAGTTTGGCCTCGCCGTCATTGGCACTCGAGATGTCGAGGGCAGTCTGGTGGTCTGGGATGGCGAATTATTCCGCTTTGAGCAGATTGATAACTCGTGGTGGAGCTATGTGAAGCTGTTTTGGAAGTACGGCCTGGCACCGTACAAAACGAAGAAGCTCGTCGACTCTACTGTCGCACAGTTCCTCGAGATTTACAATGCGCCGCACTTTCCATTCGAGTCGCTCACGCAGGCGGCCATCGACCTTGACTTGGTCAAGTTGACTGGCGTAACCGGAGAACAATTCCTCGAGGACAGCGGTGTTCGTTCACTCCCATTTTACTTCACGCGTCTTGACAATGTGCTGACGCTACAGTTCTGAGCAGATCAGCTCATTATTTTCCCAAGATATCATCCAAGCCGCGACAAGGGTCAACTACGCTACCAACCTGGCCCACATTCACGGCCTTGAGGCTGCAGTCTCGATGGCTCCGGAGGGCGCCATGCAAGTTTTAGGGGGAAACTGGCAAATCTTTGCCAACATGGTTAAAGCCAGCTCCGCTGGTTTTCTGCCGAAAGTGACCGTCACATCGCTACAACGAGTGAAGTCGGCGGCCACTGATGATAGTGCCTCGAAATTCATCATCTCGACGAAGAAGACGGGGTCCTCAGGCCCTGGCGAGGCATATCCTAATGCGTTTGACAAGGTCGTGGTCGCAACGCCATGGCAATATGGCGGCATCGAGGCTTCTGAGGATCTGATCGAACCCGCCATCGACGAAATCCCTTATGTCCAGCTTCACGTCACTCTTTTTACCTCGCCCTTCAAACTCTCACCCGGTTTTTTTAACCTTCCGCCGGGATCCGAAGCACCTGTAACCGTGCTGACTACACTTCACGCGGACGACAAGGCCGAGCCTGGTTCAGGTGCTGCCGGCAAGGCCGGGTTCTTTTCAATCAGCACTCTTCGGACAGTCGCGAATCCCAAGACGAATCAGCAGGAATATTTGTACAAGATCTTCTCGCCCAAAGTCTTGGACGCCTTGTTCCTCTCAAGGCTCCTGGGTGTTGATATCCCCGACACATTCACGGGAACGGTCAAGGCGGACAACGTTGAGCCTATTTCGTGGTATTACCCCCACGTCTTCAACTCTTATCCCATCGAATTCCCTCGCGTAACGTTCCAGGACCCTGTTCTGGGCGATGGTCTGTACTATACGTCCGGCATCGAGAGCTTCATCTCTACGATGGAAACGAGCGCGTTGATGGGCAAGAATGTTGCGAAACTTATCGTGGATGAGTTGGCGCTGTCCAAAGTCCCACAAGAGGCGAAGCACACGATGGCAGAAACGGGATCTCCAGAATTCGCAGCTGCACCCAAGGCAGATGAGCTCTGAATGTGGGGTATCCCGGGTTGACCGCGACGTCACTATCATGCGGGGGACAGGAGAAGAAATTTAAGCTCTTGCAGCACGATGAAACTATAAAGGATAGGTTGCTATATTGGGCGGCATATGACGGCAGGCGAGGCTAGCAGATGCCGATAGGATCGATGATACTTTTTTTTATTCCCCCAAGGCCCCCTTCTCGATTATCCAATTATCCAATTATGCCTTTTAGGGTGGCGTATTTTGGCAGAGAATTCGATGTTATCGATTCAAGTTTGCGCTCAACCTGAACTTCTGGAGCATATAAATTGTGCGTTATGCATTGTGCATTTCGCATGTAAACAGCCTTTTTGTCGCGTTTCCGTTGCCACGGTTCCAAGTGTGGCTGAGGCGGTGTATGTTGTGGCTAGTGCTAGACTCGACCTGAATATTTTGTGCAATGTGGCAAGGCACCAGCCTCAATTGCCCCTCCTTGTTATGACGTGCATTTCTTGCTCAAAAGACACAACTCACTATTACTACCAACCAACAAGGAGGAAAGAACACTGGTCCTCTCATTCCTTTTGATTCTTTTCCTCTTTTCCTTTTCGTTCGTGCAGAATAAAAAAGTGAAAAGTGTCACTTCTGGCACTGGAATCTGAAAAGCTCTCCTCTGAGCTGAGCCTCTGCCTAGAGTCTTTCTGCCTAGACTTCTCCCATGCTATAAATGGGTCCAGTTATCTTGTGCCTCCTAGCAACCTGACCCACTTCATCCCACGAACACACAAACATTGAACAACACAACTCCCTCCATCACCAACTGCTCGAACACAGACCCGAGAGGGGCAAGAGAAAAAATACATTTTTTTCGATAGGCCTTCGAGCAGATCGGGGCTATGTTTGTGCTTAAGAACGGTAGGTGACGCCTCGATTCCTCTTCCTGTCACCCTTGTTTTTTGGGCGTCCCAATTCTGGGTTCGTCCCGATTCCAGGTTCCTGGCGCGGGGCAAATTTAAGCTGCATCCTGTTCATGATCCCACCCTGCAGCCTCGCTCTTCCTTTCCGTGCATTTGATTCCCCCCTCCCTTGCGACTTCCCTTAAAACTAACATTATCCCCTCGTGATTTCTAGTCGGCAAGTTCATTTTCGGCTCTAGCAGTAGCCAGGAGGTTCTTATCGAGCTCCCCCAAGGCCAGCTTTACCTCGTCAGACCGAACTCGCCCAAGGGTTACTCCGAGCTCATCTTCAAGGACTCGGCTGTCCGTATCCGGAGGACCGCCCAAGATTTCCAATACCAGCTCGTCGTCCAGCGCGTTTACGAGGAAGGCGAAGCCGAGCTCTTGGCTGAAGAGGAAGGCGACGACGCGGAAATCGACGCCCTCGCCGCCGAAGGAGACGAAAAAACATTTCTACTTGACGAAGCCCTGCACTTCCGGGTCGAGAGCCGCGAGGGTTCCGAAAAGGTTCTCGCCTGGAGAGATTTGAGTGGAGACACGGGTGACGTCTACGAATTCGTCTGCGACCGCTCGGTTTCTTCGTCCCAAGCCGACGAGTTCCTCCTCATTGCCCAGCAGTGCCAGTACGAGCGCAAGTACCGAAAGCCTCACACCACCGCATCGGACGACGACCTCGAGCAATTCATATTCGAGGACGAGCAACCGATACCCCCTGCGAGCCCCATTCACAGTCCCGTCTTGACGAGATCGATCGATTCATTTGAGGCCATGGCTACACCGAAGCGGGCCGTTAGCGCCAATACCAGCGCGAAGAGAGACGCCACACCTATTATTGCCACCCCGGAGAAGCGCGACACGCAGGTACCTCCCAAGTCCGCGGGGCCGCCCGAAGCGCTCGAGACATATGCTGTCGAGAATGCCGAGCTGCACTTTTACGATTTTCCGTCCGGATCGTTTGTTAGCCAGGATGAGTCTGTGACTTGCACCGTCATCGAAACGGGTCGTTGGGAATACTGGATGCAAGTTGACGGGAAAGACAAGTCGTGGCTTGGCATCCCCATTACCGCCGACGTCAATCCGGTGTTCAATTTTGAATACCTCTCCTTTATCTTTAACCAGTTCACGCCTGATGGCCAGGCCTTCTCGTGGCTTCTCCGCTTCAAGGATCAGGCCACGCTGGAGCGATTCCAGGAGGCGGTTCTCCGCTGTCTATGGGAGCAGCTGAATCAGATGAAATGGGAGAAGGTCAAGGAGAAGGACCGGGAGTACGTTGCCGAAGCTTTTGCCGACCTCGCTATGGAGGATGCCGAGGCAGAGGAGGAGGAGGAGGAAGAAGAAGAAGAAGAAGAGGAATCCGAGCCCGAAGAGGATAGGAGGCCTCGAAGCGAGCACTACGACAGCGACGAAGAGCAGGACGACACCGAGACGGTCGACGATGATGGCAACATCAACTCCCAGCTCGCCGTCGGTTACAAGCATGACAGGTCGTTTGTCGTTCGCGGGTCCAAGATCGGCGTTTTCAAGCACACGCCCAACAACAACCTCGAGTTCTCGACGAATATTTCAAAGGTCGAAACCCCCAAGGGCAAGCTCTTCAGTCCCAAGAAGGTCATGCTTCACAACGAGGATCAAGATATGATCCTTCAACATAGCGGCGAGCCAAACAAACTTTACCGTATGGACCTGGAGTATGGTAAGGTGATTGACGAGTGGAACGTCCACGACGACATCCCCGTCTCCGCTTTCGCGCCGGACAAGAAGTTCGCCCAAATGACGAGCGAACCCACATTCCTCGGTATCTCGCACAATGCTCTCTACCGAATCGATCCTCGTCTTGCGGGCTCCAAGCTGGTCGACACCCAGCTTAAGCAGTACGCTTCCAAGAACGACTTCTCGGCGTTGGCTGCGACGGAGAAGGGCCACATTGCCGTAGCCAGCAACAAGGGCGATGTCCGCCTGTTCGATCGGCTAGGCATCAACGCCAAGACGCACATTCCCGCTCTAGGTGAGGCAATCATCGGCCTCGACGTGTCAGCCGACGGTCGATGGGTTCTGGCCACGTGCAGGACCTACCTCCTCCTAGTCGACGCGCTGCAAAAGTCGGGCAAGAACGAGGGCAAGCTTGGTTTCGAGAAGTCGTTCGCCGCCGACTCCAAGCCCCAGCCTCGCCGGTTGGCGCTGACGCCCGAGCACGTGGCGCAGTTCGCCTACGAGACGGGGCAGGGCGTGTCCTTCACGCCGGCCAAGTTTAACACTGGAACCAACTCGGAGGAGACGAGCATCATCACGGCCACGGGACCGTATATTATCGAGTGGAACCTCAAGAAGATCCTCCGGGGCGCCAAGGCCCCTTACATGATCAAGCGGTATACTGAGGACGTTAAAGCCGACGACTTCAAGTTCGGCACGGACAAGAACGTCATCGTGGCGCTGCCCAACGAGGTGAACATGGTGGGCAAGCAGAGCTTGAAGAAGCCGACGAGGGAGAGCATCGCGGGCGGATTCCAGCGGTTGAGCACCCCGAGGCGGAGCACTGGGATTCGTGGAAGTGCGAGGTTTAGGCTCGATCGGGAGGATGTGGTGGATTCGCCTTACTAAAGGGATAGAAGGGAATGGGATGTATGAGCGTTTGTGTCCCTCTTTCTTCCTTTGCCTTTTTTGCTTTCTTCTTTCTTTCTTCCCCCTCAACTGTTTAATTGTTTACAAGAGTTTTTGATCTGCTTTGTTCGGGTGACGATGGATGGTTATTTTGCGTTACCCAAGGAGTTTAACTTGATACTTTGCTTCTGCAAGGTGCAAATTTTTTGTTGGTGTTGATCCCCCTTACAGAGATTCCAATGTTTTATTTGTCTATTCTCGGTAGTTTATTGCTACTCAACTATTCCAGATGATCCTGGGTCTTTTCCTTTTCCTTCGGCTGGGTGGTGACTGTGAAGAATGAGAACAACAACAAGCTGGGTGTTATCTGTATTATTGATGCTTTCTCTTGACCTCTCGATTCCACTTCTCCAGTTTCTAGTGGAGCTACTCTGTGCACTAGGCTTGGGGGGCTAGCCCGCCCGAGAGACCTTCACCTGCACCACAATACCGAGGTAGTTTAGATAGCGATACAATAGAATGAATCAGCGAGACTCGTCAGCGGTTTATGCCTGGTGACCTCCTGTCTGGAGATTTCCGAAGTATTAGCTTTGAAATTGAAACCAGGGTGTCTTTGAATCTTTGATCCCTACTCTAACCAGGTCCCTGGGACAGTCCTCCCTGATCGACGACCAGGATCTTCATGCACGGATGTTGCTTCAGAGTTGTGTGCTGCACAACTGTCCGCACTTGAGTGTGTTGAATACGCAGTGAGCCAATTACAATTGTACTCCGCTCCTTCCCTGGACTAAAAGTGGAGACCTTCTAGACCCCAGCACTTGACGCGACTTCGTCGAAGCTAGCTTGACGCGTTTCCACGAGTCTCGCGAACTAAAGCTTTCTTCACCAGATCCTTTTTCCCTTTCTCTTTTCTTCTTTTCCCAATTGCGCAAAATTTCCTGGCATAGTGGTTGCATGTTGCTGTCTTGCATCAATCCTAAGACTGGGTCTTGCCTCACGGTATTGGATCACGTAACCACAACTCTCGCCCATCCGCTGCCCCTCTTCAATGCTGCGCCGACCTGGGATTTAGCGAGACAACAGACACGAATTTAAGATGAGTAGGGCTAGGAGGTTGTGGCAGGTGAGGAAGGACCAGCTCTTCCGGTCCGCGGGGATGTCGGGGGCAAGTCGCACATCTCGGAGCGAGGGGAGACGACATTCGCAGAACATACCGCCGGGAAATGGACGCCTCGCCATGGACAACGGCAGGGAGCCTTCGAAAAAGAGGAAGAAGAATCGGGGTCAGCCGAAAGAGGGCGTGACAATTGATGGAGACAACTTGAAACAATCAGAGGGTACAGACGGTGAGGCGAAGCCGGTGGTTGAGGATAGGATGGAACCCGAGAGCCTCGAGGAGCTAGTTAGAGGTCGGATGCAGGATATACTTTCGAGGCCTGGAGTCGCCCAGGTCACGATTAACCTTGTAGAGAGCGGCGTGGAGAAGAAGATACTGTTGAAAAGGCCACCGCAGTCGGAGATTGAAGGATCTGTGGTCGAGAGGACGGATGAGGATGGGGGCCGTCGCAAGGTGAGCAAGCTTCCCCCGTCGTGACGTGGACCGGACCATCGTAATGGTAATGAATGAATGAATTTACTAACAAGGATTGCTAAGAAGAGGAAACGACGCAAGAGGAGCCATCAGGTATTGCCATCTGAGAAGGATGAAACTCTAGAGCAGATCATCACCCAATCCGAGCCCGAATTACCCGCTCCATCGACAGAGCTAGATCTGAGTCCAGGTCCAGCCAACCTCCCTTCTACCGACCTCCCATCCGAACTTCCATCCCTCACAACCGGACCCTCCTCTCCACCACTGGAGGTAGTCCAGGAAACACAACTGAGCCTGCTTTTAGGAGCACAAGCAGCGGCAGCACCTCGGAAGCAGCCCTTACCAAGATACGTCGAGATCGCCGACTCGCAGTGCTCCCTGAGCTCGCTTCCAGACCCCATCGATTATCGTCACCTTGTTGAACCGAAGGCCTCGGAATGTGACGGAACAGTCGCCACTGCCCATGAGCTACAAATGAAGGTTTTCGATTCCCGCCCAAGCCCCGTGCTCGGCGGGTATTGTCCCACCTCGGACCCCGTCAGTGAGGTGTTCCCGAGCAAAAGTGGGGAAGAGGCCACGACGGCAGTCAGACCCACGCTACAGCTTTCGCGAGAGTACGATTCGAGCATCCATTTTGATCGGTCTCAGACTTCGCAGCTCCCGACACCGGCGCCCGAATCCGCGCGGTCAGAGACTGAAGAGGTTACTGCTTCGCCGCCTAGGCGTCCCCGCGATCCGTACGAGCTTGATTTCTCCACGCCTCGACGACCGCCGCCGTCGTCGAGGAGAGGCACCGCCGGGAAAATTCGGCCGCCGGGTTTCGGTTCCAACAGCAGCACGAAGGCGGGGCAAGAAAAGAAAGAAGAAATGACGACACCCTTGGCCGTGGCCGTGAAGACACCAGCTACAATATTCTCAGTTGGGGCAGAGGTGAAGGGCCTGCCCGTCGTCAGCGAGGAAGAATTAGCCTCGATCTTCTCGGACGGAGAGATCGATTTCGACGAGTTCTTGGTTCCGACCCCGCGAAACGAAACTCATCGTCCCGCCGAGACGACTCCGGGTATTTCCCTAGAGAAGGCTAAGAAGAAATTGACGTTTAAGACGCCGAGACGGAATGTCGAGGAGTATCTGTCGGACGATAATAGCCCCGTGGGGTTGATGTCGACGCCGTTGAAGGATTATGGGAGAGAGACGCCGTTCATCAAGACGACGCCGCGGGCGGGGTTAATTTCGAGGAAGCCCGAGGTGACGAAGAAGCCGAAACCTATTGTTACGTATACTCGGAAACCGACTTTGGCGAGTAGGAAAGGAAGGGCGATGGGCGTCCTCAAGACGTCCACCGTGAGGCCGGATGATGCGTTGCCTGGGGAATTCGAGAAGACACCTGTGCGCAGCAGCAGCGGCGATGCTGAGAATGAAGCGTCGTCGCCGGCGCTTCCGCCATTGCCTCGTCCGGTTCCTGATCAAAAAGAAGACATGCATGGAACGTGCGTCACTGCTACTCCAGAGCCTCAAGGTGAGGATGTAGGGGAGACGTCCACGACTATCGTGAGTGCTCCTGCTACGCTGGAACCTGCCAGCCAGGCCAAGCCGGCTATGAAGACCCGGAGCTCGCCAGCGGTTCTTCCTACGCCCAGCTCTTCGAAGGATACGGCAAGTTCGCGGACGGGGCCGATTTCCTGTACGCCGATACCTATACCGAAACCTTGGCTCGCGGCGCAGAGGGCTCCGAATACCACCCCCATCACCACCACGAAGACCACTACCGCCGCCGCCGCCGCCGTCACCCCCTCCTCCCCCAGAATGCCCCCGCCCACTCGGAGAAGTTCCGCAAGATTGTCTAATCCAAAGCCTGCTGCTTCTTCTAAAGGTGGTCTTGTAAAACAGACTCCTGCTCCCCCCGCTTGGGGAAGCTCCGCAGCATCTCCGAAGCCAATCCCTGCCGCTTCTCCTAAGCCGGTTCCCGCAGCCTCTTACAAGGGAGGACCTATAAAACAGACACCTGTTCCGTTGCCACCCTATATCAGGGCTCTGGCCCGGTCTGGATGAAGAGCCGGTGGTACTGATTGAACAGCGCCTGAAGAGAAAAGCGATTGTATCCACTCGTGGATGTGAGGGGGTTAAAAGAAAGAAAGGAAAACAGGCGCATCCGGAGACTTGTTTTGTTTGGTATATACCCACCACCTGTTTGGCGGAGTTTTAATTGTTGGATGTTATGTTTGGAATTTGTTAGAATACTTGGATTATCAGGGGTAAAGAAACCTGTCTTTTCTTGTACAATATCTAGATGTGCGGAATACTTATCACCACCTCGCGGAAATAAATTAGACGAGGGACGTCAACATTGAAGTTCTTTTGAGTTCTTGTTTAAACAAAAAAAAATCACGACCATCAAAGTACAGTTCAAAGAATACGCCCCCTCCCGCGTCAGTGGTCCCTTTCCCGTCTTCCCCCATCTCTACTCCTTCCAAGCCCTATACACGATCCTACACCCGTACGTCTCCCCCTTCTTCAACAAAACCATACCCTTCCACTCGGGCACATTACAAGCATTCACCCAGCGACTCGGCTCAACGCAAAACCCGCTCCTC
>JUDQ01000228.1:0-49384 GCA_000812075.1 Scedosporium aurantiacum
GCTCGTCGTGCAGATGGGTTGGTGCGTCGAGGGATGGCGTGTGGCGGCATCTCGGAGCACGGGGCGCGGGCGGTTCGGGGGGAGGAGAGGGTAGGGATCGGCTTCGATTTCGAAACTTTGCTGTTGTTGGTCGTGGGCGTGGTGGGCGTGGTGGGCGTGGGCGGATTCTAGGGCCTCTCGCGCCACGCGAGAAGAAGGACTGGGTGAATATGCGCGTCCTGGTTGTAATTGTAGTTGGAGTTGCGGCGGCAGCTGTTGTTGGGGTTGAAGATAGTGGCGAGGAGTGGAAAGTGTTCGGGCACGTAACCGGGCATGACGCGACAGCGTCTGCCAAGGGAGGTTCGTCATGGATATGTCGAAAATCGTGGGTAACACCAACGCCGATCTTCTTCGAATTGACTCCTGTTTGGGGGCCGCTGTAGTCTTTCGGGGGACGTTGTGCGTTTTTTTCGTTATCAAGATGCCGCCTGGGCAAAAGACAGGCAGGAAAAGAGGTTAATCGCGCTCTTCCTCGCCGTCGAGGCCTCCATCGGATGTCGACGGCTTATTCGCACGCTTAGAGAGGGAGGGGCGAGGAGGAGGGAGAGCAAAAAGAAGGAAGACAAGAGAGAGAGAAAGAAAATCAGAAGGGAAAAAAAAAGGGAGGGAAAAAAAAGAGTTGAGGAGTTTGCCTAGAAATTGGTTCAATGGTTTTTGTCTCCTTCGTACAAAGGAGTCGCAACTATGCCTGTTTCGTTTCCCGGTCTTTTACTTGGCAAGGGATTTTCTCGCTAATGGCAATGGCAATGGCAATGGCGAAGATCGCAGCTCCGAAAGCATTGGCAAATGATGACGTTTGGGGAGCCAGGATGGTGGCATATTTTTACCCTGCGAACGTGGAGAACATTTTTAACATCTTTTTTTTTTTTTTTCTTCTTTCCTCTTTTCTAAACAAGGGCGGGCAGGGGATGCGATATTGGCATTTGACATTTGATGGGGATTGAAGGATCTGAGGGTGCATTTACGATTTGATCAATCAAGTTGCCCAGTTCGGATCGCAGGCACGGCATGTGCGGAGCTGAGCAGGCCAGGCTCTAATATTACTCAGAACGATACAAGGTGCTACAGCGTGTACAGGTACCTTGTATTTACAAGGAACTCGAGCCTAAGCTTGTAGGATCAGTGATGTCGATGAGGCAGTTTTAGTGGTCAACTACGAAGTACTTCGTACAACTACACTTTACCTGGACAGGGGCTGGCTCAACAGGCCCAGCACCAGATCCAGGATCAAGGATTGATCATTCCGATCCAAAGCCGCCTGCTCCGGAGAATGTCACATGGCCCTTGATTGTTGATAAGGGAATGAACAACCGAGAAGGGACACGAATCTGGTGAGCAAAACGGATTCATATCCTCCTTTTCCCCTTGAACATTTTAGGCTGCGGCATAATTCCACGTACTTCGTAGTATTGATATAAACATCCAAGCAGCTCGTCGTGGCCCATCTCGAAGCTGGAAATGGACGAGACGGTTCGGAGAAGCCTCGGTGATGGTGACGTACTTCATACTTCGTACACTCCAGAAGATACTGCAGTGAAAGTGGGAGTGAAAACGGCATCTCCGGAATGCACTGGTCCCTCGCAGCCTGCCAGCTACAAACTACGAAGGGTGTACGAAGCAGGGTCAGATCTTCGGAGGACAAGATGGGTATTATTCGCGTGGAGAGAGACACACCAAGTCAATGGCACCAATGTAATAACACAGTTTCTAAAGACCTAACGCACTGAGTAAAGTCGCTTTAATTTCTAGTGAGACTACAGTGCCAGATACTTATTAACACCTACAAAGTACCCGTGCCCTTTGCTGCCTCCCAACGCTCAACAAAACCAAGCATCGCTGTGTCTGGGCATTGAACGCATTGAGCCCATATTTCCCAATTAAGACCATGCAGACCACTGACGAAGAAAGACGGACTGCCCCAAACCCATAATTGTCCACTCCGCCCGACCATCCCCAGTTTGCCCGCTGGACCTGCGCTTCCTATTATCCTTTGCCTGTCGAGGGAAAACTAAACTATTTGCTGGTCTGGCTATTCAGGTCTCGGCATGGGTCTTCCATGTACCCACTGGCGTTCAGGCGGGTCATGCTGATGGCCACACCAATCCACCCACTCATCAATGTCCGGTATAGTCTGCGCATCATCATCGCCCAGCACATCGGTGGCTTGGATCACCAACGATTCCAGCCATTCTCCCATGCGGATGTTGTTCGTCTCGTCTCTTTCCTCATCTCCGGCGCCTTCCATGTCCTCTTCCATCACGGCACTCAAGATATCTTCCGCCTCCGTCTTTTGATTATCACATTCTCCTTCTCGTTTCTTTCCATTGTGTGTTCCACCATGCTCATATTCACCCATTTGCGCTTGTTCTAGCCGTGCACAGGCCCGCTTCCAAGCATTCGCACCCCCCGGGGTCAAGTGCTTCACTGCGACAAGAATCTCCGGTCGAGTCAACTGTAGGGCTTGCACCAGGTTTGGGTCTGGGTTGACCGACCCCATCGCACCAATGGTGCGAAAGATTGGGCCCGCGGAATCTTCTCGCGCCGGCAGAAGGAGTCTTTGGAACAGAGCATCACCACCTAGATGCCATGGCGACGGGGCATTGAAGAAACCCCGGGGAAGTAGACGATGCACCTGTGGTGATGGGAGCCAAAGGACTCGGACTTTAAGTACAGCTTGCGGAGTCTTTTCCGACAGGTCGCTTCCGAAAGCGAGAATGCAGTCTTGCGGAATGTAGTGTGGCATCCTCGGAGGTATTACGACCTCATTGATGGAGACCTGACACGTCAACGAGTAGGTCGTGATAACTGGTATCTTAAAAAGAGGGCAGCCATTCGTCGCGTTAGTTGAAGATCCCCCTGTCGGCGTCACACCCTTGGTAGGTCACTCACCACGCAACAAGTTGATCCATTTGCTCCAGCGTGCCGTACCAACTCGAGATATACATCACGGAACAGAAATTGGCGGTCGAGGCCATCGAAGGTCAGATTGCTTGCGCTGGGCAGAGAGTGCCGGGAACATCCAGCGATTGGGATCTTCTGTTCACCAATGAGGGGGTTGCCGAGATGGTCTCGCAGTGGAAAACTTAGACAACGTAGGGGATATCTCTGCCGTGGGCCATGGCGGCTCATGACGAAAAACCGAAAATCGATATCTAGGCTCCGGTTTAGTACAAGGCGACCCCTTCTTGGCCAAGAACTTCAATTGCCCGTTGTTTCTTACCCTTGCGGCGGCTGGATGCAGCCTTAAACGGTACACTGTCCGTCATATTTACGTCGGGCTTTTGGGGGCTGCTTGCAAGGTAAGGACGTCAAGATAAGGAATGTAGTGATAGTCTGAAAGGTGCTTGAGGGCTTGTACCAAGGTTGGAGATGGATTAATGTTATTTAGGTAGGGTATGGGTTTGAATGTTTGGAGACACTAGGGTTTCGTGATGGACAGTCCAGCTTTACCACGACAAGGCTCAAGGGGCCTTTATCACATCGGGGACCGGCTTCCTCTCCTAAGTGCAGCATCTCCCCCAGGCAGGGGCCAAGGTCTATTTACGATTGTACCGAGTCGTTGCCATGGCCCGACCTGTTCGCTGAATCCATCGCGGTTACCGAAATCGTTTGACCTTTCATCAACCGCGCTGTCCTTGTATAGCTTCCTTCCTCAACTCATGGTAAAGTCTTTTAAAAAGAGAAGTGCGGCTAGTATTCCTGCCTCTTCTGTCACTGATTGCTCGCCGCGCAGCGACGAAAATTGCAATTTTCTAACCTTCTGAGCGCTCCAAATGACCACTTGGCCACTTGGTTGCAGTGTTACCTACTTGAGCTGCTCGGTTGGAAAAGCCCTTCCGTATCCTCATATATAAAGGCCAAGCCCACCAGGGCTGGTAGAATCAAGAGGAAGGTACGGAACAAAGGCGGGTAGAGTGTGGTATGTGCCTTCCTTTAGCTAGTTCCAGATGTTGATGATCCTTTCCTTGTCCTCGGCTTCCAATGGGTATCAAGCATATCAGGCACTCACGACACGCTCAAAAGGGAACTACCAAATCATGATCGACGCCCTTGGAATTGTATTCAATATATACAGTGAAGTGTCCTCGAGCCCGAAACCCTTCCCAAGAACAGAACCCCCCATCATCTCATCAACGAGTTTTCCATAAAACGAGGGCCCAATAATCCCAAGAAAGGGAGGCCCCCCGAGTTTCCCTTCCCTTCCCTCGCGGAGGCCCGGAGTAATTTCTTCCGTTCGGAGCCCGATAAATGTCTAATTCGGTTTAAAAAGGAATAGAAAACAATGTAAACAATGTACACGCAGCAGGGCTGGAAAATGAAGAACGATGAAAGAAAGAAAGAAAAGAAAAAAAATGGAAAAGAGAGTAAAAGAAAGTAGAGAGAATGTTGTTGGTGGTAGGTATTATCGGAAATAAGAAACGTGAACAGATTGTGCTGCACGCCCAAATAAAAAGAAAAAATCGGACTTGGGAGCTTATGAAGAGAGTAGAAAGGGAGAGAAAGAGAAAAAAAATTAAAAAGATAAAAAGGTTACTCCCGTGAACAACAAGACGAGTCTATGAGATAATGCGCCACCCCCCTAGAAATGGCGCCTGCAAATCGGTGCCACAAATTGTGATATCCCTTGAGATGAAGTGTCATCTCGAGCCATCTGTGGCCTCATAATGGTGCCAAACCCCTTTGGTTTGGCGGCACTGGAACGACCTTTCGGGAGTCCATCCAATGAATAACGCCTGTCCTCAATCACAGGGAGGACAGGGTTCTCGGTATCTCCTGTGCCTCTCTCTGTGCCTCACATTCCCTCTATCAGACTTTCATCATTTTGGGCAGCGATTCTGCCCAGATCCACGCAAGGTTGTCGTGAGCAAGTTGTGCAAGGGTCCCAGTCCCCCACCTCAGCTGCCCGCTAGCTCTGCGCCCCCTTCGCCCCCAAGAGCGAACCAGTTCTTTTTTTCCTGAATTCGGTCCCAAAGGTTACACGGTCGCAAAGTGACACCATAGCCAGACACTTACGCAGTCTTCTTCTTCCTGGGCAGGCCCTGCGCTTTCCTCTGCTGGACATCAACCTCAGCCAACCACTTACTCGCCTTAACGAGCTGAATGACGTTGATAATCTGCTTCGCCGCCATGATGGGGAAGCTGATTCCGGCAATGATCCACGGAACGGTGGAATCCATCTTGTTGGCTCGTGCAAACTCGAGAGCCGCTGCGCTGTAAGGATCAGGGAAGATCTGGTTCAGAAGAGACGAATTGACTTGAGCACCCGCATGGATGTCGGCTGCGACCTTGTCATCACCGACCGACTTGAGGAGGGAAGGCGAAAGGAGGGGCGACGAGAAAGAAAGGAGGTAAAGCGCAATGAAGAAGAGCTCGTTGAAGGTGCAGAAGACGAACAAGACAATCTATCGGAGGATCAATTAGTATAAAGAGTGAGACCAGCAGGACAATGAACGAAAAAAAAAAAAGACTAGTGGAATCGTGGTAAATGCATGTAATGTAACTCACCCTGTTCGTGTAGTACAAGTTCAAGATCTTGCTCTGGGACTTGTCAATGTTCTTATGGCTGCTGTTCGAGCCACCGACAACGAGGCTGGCATACATGTGCATGTAGTGGCTAGCGAGGTCAAGAGAGATGAGACCCTGGAAGAGAATAGCCCATCGAGGGAAGGCAGACGAAAGGAAAACCAAGAGGCAGGCTGTGGTGCATCGGTCCGTCACCATGTCCAGGACGGCGCCAAACCGAGTCGACTGTTCAAACCATCGAGCGGCGTAGCCATCGAGGGCATCGAGGAGGCACGATATCGAGTAGAGGAGGCAGCATGTGCGCGGGTGGAGTGGCATGTAGTAGAGAGATGCGACGGCGAGGACGATTCGCGAGTAGCCTAAATTAAACGCGACACAGCAACGTCAGCAAAACATGAAAAAATGAAAAGTTGCGCCCTCAGACGAAAATTGGTCCAAAATCACAGAAAAAACACATTTCTAGCTCCCAGGCAATGCATACCTATGATATTGGGCCAGAAAAGGAAGATGTTCTCCTTCTCCGCGTCTTCCGAGCGTGCCGGTCCGCGGTGGGCAGATCCGTTGCCGTTCATGGCAGAGCCGTTAGGCGTCGCAGATACGGGATCATTAATTTCGACACCAGGCACAGCTGAACCTGTTTGAGCGGCTTTAGCGGCCTTGCTCCTTGTCTGACGTACCGACATTTGAGGCGGGTTGATGGGGGTGGAGGTTGAGAGAGAAAAGCTTGGTCGTGGCCAGGGATGGGCGAAAAAGGGGTGTACGATGGTTTGCGAAGATCGAAGATGTCAAACTCGAGCACTGGCAAAGCAGCTTTCTTGCTTCGGATAGCGACACTCCGTCAGCTCTTCGAGTATTAAGGGCCGGTCTTAAAGGGTGTTGCCGTATCGAGGGTAGATAAGATCGACGTCGAGGATGGGGCAGCGATATCGACGGAGCTCGTTGAGGAGACACTGCCTACCCGACCGGTCGTTTCGCTGTGGGGGGCAGAAAAAGGGATTAGATAAAAAAGAAAAGAAAAAAAAAAACAGACGACTTCAGCGGAGAAAGTGTGATTTGGTAGATAAGGTCAAGTGGGTGTAAGGAGCGTGAAGAAGTGGACAAAAAACGGAAACCACGGAAGGCTAGTCAAGGAAAAGCGGGATAGGAGAGTTTACATTGATTTGATGACTTGCGAGATGAGTATCAGCACAGGTTGCAGAAGAGAAAGGTCAGGAAGGTTTTTGGTAAGGAGGAGGCTGTCGAGATTGTTGATTGGCCTCTTGTGGAAAAATGTATTCGGTACTCGGCAAAATATACGTAAATAGCTTTATAAGATAAGTATCTGTTACGTAGCATCGATTGGTTTGGAGCTCCAGAACCAAGGCGGACCCAATTCCGGGTACGAGATGAGCACCACCCACAAGCTACCATGGACGAGACAAAGGCGGAGTTTTTTTTTGGATTCCTTTTTTAATAAAAATCGTCGTGGAGATCTTTTTATTTCATGAAAATCCACTTTCAATCCGAACGTCATTGCTAGGATCTGAAACGGCTGGCATCGTTGCTGGAAGCATTGGAAGTCACATGTAGGCAAAGTGGTCGCGTCATCATACGTGTCTCTCTGGATGGAAGTTGCGATGCATCAATCTCGGTGATAGCTCGTTAGTCTTGGAGGGCATGGTGGTCGGCGGGCGAAGTTGAAATCGGAGAATTTGGTCGTCTCGCCTATTGTCGGATTGCCCAAATATGGAGTACGAATCATTTTCGTTCCCACTTGAGCACTTTCCGTGCACAACACAGCCGACAAAGTCGAGAAACTCCTGATGCCTTGCGGCAGATAAGCATGCGATGCGATGCGATAATACTAAGTTCGTCGAGTAACACGCAGAAGAGCGACGGATTCGACCACTGTTGACTGAAGAACAACCCCTAGGTTGGGAGTAACGACACTTGGATTGCCTCGTAGTACTCGTGTACTTCGTACGATTACGTTGGTGATCTTCAAATTTCTAGTGTCGCGTCAAAGGTTCCGTCGTCTGGGCATTAATGAGAGCCACAGGGCTCCATTAGAAATGGGGCGGACGCGTATATTAATTGAATCGGTGATGTAAGAACTTGGGACGCCCATGCCAAAATAACAGCAACCCACGTCGAGACCCAAAGGCCTGGGTCATCATCGGCGGACAGGGCTACGACAACGTCGCTTCGCCCTACGGTCAATCATTGATGTACGAAGTACGAAGTAGCTGATTCGGAATTACGACCTAGAGCGCACCCCTGCCGATTCTTAAAAGGGCGTTGTTGTCAAAAAGGTGTTGCCAAAAAAGAAAGAGGGTAAAAACAATTGAAATTGGCAAAGTTCAATACAGTGATTGATGCAGATTGATGCATCGGCACCTTGCCAGGGAGGCGCTCATCTGCTTCAGGAGGAACTTCAAAGAAAAGGACCCTCGACCGCAGGACGCACTGCATTCTGCATATCTACATGGCACAGTCCTCGATCCAATCACTACATTTCTGTGTCATGTTCAAGCTAGCCCTCGAACCGCAAAATGCGGGCTGTAGAGCAAGCTATCACTGCAGGACCACCAAGACCATCAATCTTGATCCTAGTAAACTCCCCTCAACTCCGTGGTAGATGTGCTTTCCTTACTCTGTAGATGCTCTGGAAAGGAAGCACTTGCGGCGCATACCAACTGGGGTTGGGTTCCAACTTCAGATCATTTAA
The DNA here is from genome assembly GCA_000812075.1 of Scedosporium aurantiacum. Lineage (NCBI taxonomy): Eukaryota > Fungi > Ascomycota > Sordariomycetes > Microascales > Microascaceae > Scedosporium > Scedosporium aurantiacum. Next base: position 8,270 of record JUDQ01000228.1, read on the forward strand.
TACTCGAAGAAGGGGTGGTTCCTACGCAACCGGGTCACATTGAGATCTCCTGCCGATTTGATCGCCCGTCTCCATGCACAATACGAGGAAGCAAAAAAGCAAGTAAAAGTCAAAAGATATATTGTGATGAAAAGTAGGCCCAAAAGAAGGGAAAAAATGGATGATAATGGGCAAGCGGAAGTCGCCGCATTGCGAACTCGCTCAAGTCATCCAATTAAGCTCATGGGCCTGCCTAGTCATGTTGCCCCCATGCCTTCCGCCCATGTACGAAGTATGCAAGGCGTGCTGGACGGCGCCCTTGCCTGCCTCAAGGCTTCCGGACAGGGCGAAGAGGTGGACAAGACTCGACAAAGTGCGGCAAGGTCCGGATCGATAGAATAACGTCTACTTAAAGTTCAATGTGGCATCAGTGAAACTTGGGCTTGCACTAATATGGTCACCGACCGAGCATTGGGGTCATGCTTCGACTAGTTTTACCAGACCCAAGACCCCTTCGCCGGACATTCCCTCACGGATTCAGTGACTGTGGAGTGAGAGTTCATCCTCTCGTCCTCTAGAGAGAGGTGAGTGGAGTCCTGCTTCAATTGTTCTCGACCAGCCCGCAGACAGTTGATATTTAAACTCGGCCTAGGGGAGGGTTAGACACAACTCCAATGGCAATATACACCGAAATACTTCGTACCGAAAATCTACTAGTGACCGCGAGGGGTTAGGGAGAAGAGGCCTGAACCCTGGAATCATTCGGTGATGCACCGCGACAGAAAGAATATCCCTGCATGTATTACGACGGGGAGACCGGTAGATGGAAGATGGGATGGACTTTGATGAAAATGAATTGGACTGTGCGCGGATATCGCGAAGTGGACACGTCGATCCCGGCTCCCAGCTCTGAAGCTGTGAACAAAGGAGAAGGGAGGGGGTCATTCGAGATTGCTGTGAAGTTTGCTCCCCGAAACTCCCACTGTCCGGAGAATTGTGGCGTCGTCAATTGGGGTGGAGGCAATCAATAGTGAGATCAATGGATGAGGTATCACTGAGGGTCCAGGCGGACGGAATGCAAGGTACAAGACCAAATTGGTCCAGACATTGGACCGTACTTCGTAGTGTAAGAAGGGTCCAACGCAACCCGCCGAGTTGATTGGTCTAGTGAACTCGAGGCGTCACCGATCTCCCAACATGACTCCATATTTTTCCCCATATCTAACATTCAATCTGTCTATTCGCCCTTCGTAAGTGTCACATGAGAGTTTTAGAGGCAGCTGGACTCGGGGATGGATAGCTGAGGCTTGCTGGCTGGCGATGGAGACCTGGAGATAAACTAGTATTGAATACTACTCCGTATATCCATTTATTAGTAGATTAGTTTGCAAGGCAGCTGCGACTCTCCCTGCTTGTGAGGCCGTTGATCAACAGCAACTTACAAGTACTTCTGCTGATTTGCAGAAACCTCCATCGGCAAACCCAGTCCCGGATTGAATTGATGATCAATGTCTTATGAAGGAGTCACTCATCACTCTGCTCTGCTCTGCTCTGCTTTGCTATGCTCTGCTCTGCTCTGCTTTGCTATGCTCTGCTCTGCTCTGCTTTGCTATGCTCTGCTATGCACTTGGGCGAGGCAGTGTCCAATCCTTTTGGTAGCGAACTTGAACAGTTCCAAGTTCCCCTCTTCAGCCGAACCTCATCAATCAACTCCCCCAATTTAGCTGCACTCACCTGTAACTACCATTCCGCCACTCTGTCTCAACTCGGTCGCCGCTAATGTCGGCCGGGGGGGCTTAAGCTACGCACTGGAGTCTCTCGCCAGCCAAGGAGAAGGGGGGCCAGGCCACACCCTGTGCGACACTGTGTCTTAGACCCCAAGTCTCTCTCTCTTTTCTTCGTTGCTGCAACTTGCTGGCGCTCTTTCCTCCGCACAGCTCGCTTCGAAGATCGCTAGGTTTGGTTAAGATCTAATATTCTATCCGTCACACTAAGCCCATTCTCTCCTGATCCCCACCATCCGTTCCAGCCGTACTTCGTACATCGCAGTAGATTAGACTAGTAGTGTGTGTGGCGAGCGAGGCTTACCCACAATTGCGCCCAAGGAACCCCGGGGACGTCAATGATTGATGGTCGCGCCTGCACATCCCATGCAGAGGCTGGAACTGGGTCTGGGTCGGTCTGGGACTCGACCTTGCCTCGACCATGACGAAGACTGGTGTACATTGTACTCTCAAAGAGGGCTATTGGGCTATGATGCGTGAGGTACCGATACTCGTGCCCCGCACCTCGAAATAACCTGGTTGGGAGACACATCCACTGATGATTGAACCATTGATTGATGACCCTTTCAAGCAATACCTTTGACGCCCTAATGTACTCCATATGAAGGGCTAGTATACTTGTACGGAGGAGTACTTCATACTTTCGTACTTCATAGTGGAGCGAACTGGAACCAAGAGTCCAAGACCACCATAACCCCGCCCCCTCCAAGTCCAACGAGGAGCGGAGAATTCAATCAATGGTTTTCACGCTTCGTGGGCAAGTCTTGGTGTCTCGAGGTACAACATCGAATTGTACAGTTGTACCCTCCCCCTCCATTCCGTGCTCCATTCCTCCATTCCTCCATTCCCACAAGATCAACCACGCTGGCTTTTGCCGCCGCCCACTAAATCTGATCCAAGGACATTGACCCTCGCGCAACGTCTGGCTTCATCCGAAAGGGTCAATTAACAACCTGCATCAACCCAGCCGACCAGCAGCAACAAGCAAGGGTCCGCATATATCATACTTCGTATACTACACTACCGGCTGGTCAAACTGGGGTCTGACCTCGTCCCTACACTACTTCGTACCTGCCCCCTCACAGGAAACTCTTTTTTCACCTATTTATGGCCTTACTGCCAACCTCGATCCACCGTCTGCGATTATCTTGACTACTACATAGCCTCCCAGGTACCCACAACCTCGTCAATCTTTTTTTTCTTCCTCTCCCAACTTCCTCCTTCAATACTACCTCCCCCGCGGAACCCTCGAAACCGACCTGCATAGCACAAGCTTGACTACCCCCTCACATTGCCCTTTGTCCGTGACTAGACTGGCCCTTGAGAACGACTTGGTTTCGATCCCTCCTTTCAAGGTGCCTGTCCCAACGGCTTCGACCTGCCCAATACCGTACGGTTTCCAGTTGGCACGCCGCTGCATTGCATATCGGCGTCTCCCGGATTCTTCCAGCCAACCAAGTTCAATAGCTCAGCAGGAGTGTGTGTGCAGCACGCAGCATACAGGAGGGGAGGGCCGAAAGAGAAAAAGCTTGAAAGAAGAAAAAAAATCAAGAAAAAAAAATAAAAAGACGCGGAAAGAAAATCCTGAAGATAGAGAGGTTCACAAGCGAGGTTAAACAAACTACGCATTGCGAATTTTTATGAGGGGAATTATCAATATAATACAGCTTTCTCGCTCGACCAACGACGAACGACAAACCAGCCTTCCGGCTTTTACAATTCCCCCAACCAAGTCAAACCACTTGGATCTTCCCAAGAACTCATCACAATGACGCAACATCCCATACTCAAGACGTCGTACGCGGCCCGCGCAGATTCGTCTACTCACCCTCTTACGGCTTACCTTCTACGGTTGATGGAACTCAAGAAGTCCAATCTCTGCCTCAGCGCCGACGTCACCACCGCACGTGAGCTTCTGAACCTCGCCGACAAGGTCGGCCCGTCCATTGTCGTCCTCAAGACACACTACGACGTTGTGGCCGGGTGGGATTTTAACCCGCAGAATGGAACGGGAGCTAAGCTTGCGGCGCTGGCGCGGAAACACGGCTTCTTGATCTTCGAGGACCGCAAGTTTGGCGACATCGGCAATACGGTGCAGATGCAGTACACTTCGGGCGCCGCGCGCATCATCGACTGGGCACACATCATAAATGTCAACATGCTTCCGGGCAAGGCCTCCGTGACTGCGCTTGCCGAGGCGGCTGCGAGATGGCGCGACCGCTACCCTTACGAAGTCAAGACTTCTGTCAGCATCGGAACCCCGCGCTCGGAGAGCTTCGAAGACGACGAGGATGACGAGATGGCGCCCCCATCACAGCCGGCGGCGCATCCTCCTTTGGCCAACGGATCCGGCGACAACAAGGGAGAGGGCAGAAAAGGCAGCATCGTGTCTGTCACCACTGTCACTCAGCACTACGAGCTTGCGGGATCGCCGCGCCTGTCAAAGAATATCGCCGAAGGGGACGACTTGGTCTACCAAGGAATCGAGGAGGCCCCCATAGATCGCGGACTTTTGATCCTAGCGCAAATGTCGACGGTGGATAATCTCGTCACGCCCCAATACACCCAAGCCTGCATCGAGGCCGCTCGGGAACACAAGGACTTTGTCATGGGCTTCATCAGCCAAGAGAACCTCAACAGTGAACCGGACGACCAGTTCATCAGCATGACTCCCGGCTGCCAATTGCCCCCCGAGGGCCAAGGAGAGAATGGAATCACCGGCGACGGCAAGGGCCAGCAGTACAACACGCCTGAAAAGCTCATTGTCGGACGCGGAGTGGACATCGTCATTGTCGGCCGTGGCATCCTCAAGGGCGATGACCCACCTACGGAAGCGGAAAGGTACCGGAGGGAGGCGTGGAAAGCCTACCAGTCGAGGGTGGGCTGAAATGGGAATGTGCTTTTTTTTTTTTTTTTTTTTCTTTTTTGGTTTTGAATGCTTGGTATATCTTGCTTGCTTGCTTTACGTATTGAATGCGCACTTAGACTCTTGAGGCCTCTTTGCGAAGCGGGCAGGTTTTTTTACGTTTTCATTTCTCCTGCGATGTTTTCTTCTCTTTTTCTCTTCTTCCAGGTGGACATTTTGTACTGATAACTCGTCGAGGTTGTATGCAGCAAACTCTTGATCTGTTCGCTTCTCCTCGCCCTACTCTATTGCGCGGATCTGGCGTGTTTGATTCTTCTTACTATCTGATGCTCTTGTCCTCTTGACTAATGCTTCTGGGCTGTCTCCCTTCTCCCCGACATCTCTCCTTGACATACCCAATAATACACTGCAAACAAGAAACAGTTGGGCACGTTCGGTCTTACAGCACACCAGTTATCCCGTACATCCGACGCGTGGTGCCCGTGCGCTACAGTAGCCCAAACTCCCCTCTCGAAGGTTGAAGGGGTAAAACTTTGAGGAAAGACGGATGCGGTGGTGTTGATTGGCTTGAGTTGGTTGCCCCCGAGAGAAGCCGAGGGCTTGGGCGGGACTTGCATAGAGTTTGCATTTTTAGGGTTTGCTCCTGGCTTCCCTTTTTTTGCTTGGTTTTTTTATTTTCCCTTTAATGTGTGAGGGATTGAAGGGGAGAAGCTGGTAGGAGTATTCTATGAAGCTGACGTCTTGGAATAGCTACGAAGCGATAGGATATACAGCGTTGCACTCTATCAGATTTGGAGATCATTTTTAGATTGACTTCGGAATGAACAACGTGCTGACTGCTGACTGTCCTTCGTTTAGTGGACGCTACGCTCCACTGCTTCCACCGAGTAATACCATGACGAGGTTATCGCCGAATATCTCTACTAAGATCAATCAAATTCAATAATACTTGATTGATGCATTGCTTCCCGGAGTATTCGTAGGCAGAACTCCGCAGTACTTCGTAGAAAGCCACAACATATGCAGACGCGCCTTTTCGCCTTTTCTTTTTTTTGGGTTTGATCCTTTTTTTCCTCTTTTCGCAAGCTCGGGCCCTCGTTATACTCCGATCTCCGATGAGAGATAAAATCGTTACTTCGTACTATGTAAAAGTACATGTGGATTGGGTCAGGCAGTGATACCCAACGGAGTATCTTATCGCCATTTATTACTTTCGTACTTCGTATATTAAATCCGAAAACAGAACATACCGGGAACCAGGGCCCAGAGTGGAGCTGAGTGTTCTCTCACAATACTAAACAAGACCATGACTTGGAACCCAAGCCTCGTCGTGCGGACTCCACATTTCTTCAGTGGTGAGAGAGGCTTCGCCGACCAGGTTCTGCACTCCGAAGTACACACTTCGAAGTAAGAGAGTATGTATGCAGGAGCAGGCCACTCCTATTTCAACTTAAGCACGTAGCTGTAGGATCGTGGTTTACAATTGTAATCTGACGAGAGCCCAATGCACCAAATTTGAATCGGCGAGATCACGGGAAAAAAAAAAAAAAAAAAAAAAAAAAAAACTTCACAGTGTGTTCCACGGGCAAGCGTGAGCGGGACCCAAAAAATCCCACTTCCACCATGGATCCGCACTGGAGATTTTGGTCTGCGAAAGAAGATGATGAAACATCTGGTTCGTTTTAGCGTTTGAGGACACGAAAAGCGCCAACCCGGAAACGAAGGGAAAGCGCCATGTAGTTGGCCCAACAGTATACTTCGTAAGCCTCGTCGTTGCCATGTAAGCATTACAAGCTCTCGGTCCATATCCCTGGAAGGCTAGATGGGATAATGTTCCGTGTTAGCGCGAGAATGTTGCTTTTAATTTACTCGTGAGACGTTCCAGAGGTGCTCGAAAGATGAGGCGATCAAAAAGGAAACCGGGAAAGCGCTAGGATACATCTAAAAAGACGAGGCTTGTAGAGGTAAAAGATAACTGACCAGTAATGGAGTTGAAGATTCTACCTGGGGATGATTGCTCTCTTCTTTGCTCTCTCTACCTTTCTCCCTTCCACCTACTAGAGCCACCTATACCTGGCTCGCGGAGGCTCGGGAAGTTGCAAATGAATATCTGCGCTGTTTTTATCTCGAAGCCGGAAACCACGGGTCTGACGTCGACTTGATCCACACATTACCGAAGTTTCCTTTAATTAAATGTTATCGGCGCACTAAGTTCAAATATTCTAAGTGTCAAGTATGCGAGACACTTTCACTACTCTGGCTGTGGGTTTCCACAGTTTCGGAAGGTTAACCTCCTTCCCATGGAAGATATTGGGATGTTGGCGAATAGGCTGCCTGAAGGACCAGTATTCGGTCGGGTCGGGCGTAAGTCACTAAGTGGTAACTCTTTGAGACAAACATCGGCGTTATCGATGAGAGGGGGCTCCGCTCGACTTTAGGGAAATCACGAACGATTTCGGACTTGTTGCCCCTCTTGCCCTCTTAGGCCTGGCCACGCCTTGTAAGACATTCTTAGGATTGCCTTTCGCTGCCTTTACCTCTTCCAGATAATCAATGGGCCGTAGAGCTTAATAATGGATGGTTAGATACGAGGTATCAACCGATTAATGTCAAGGGCAAACAAAAAGCGCACGTGGGGAGATGCCTGAGCTGTTCCTTTCATCCACCTGCGTTCGTGGGGGGACCCTTGAGAACGGGGCATCGTACAAAGTAATGTGATATGATGGGAAAGATGTCGTATTTCGAGAATTGTATCTTCAATGGTAACATTGAACTCCCCGGTGCTAGCGTCAGCCATTTCTCGGAGTGGACCACAATATACTTTGATACCTCTAAAACTATTGATGCTGTCATTCCCGACGGAGTTAGGGGTTTGAGTTGGCCCATTGCTTGCATCAGTGTACTTCGTACTTCGTACTTGGAGTGGGTCAGCGAAGGATTGAACAATTGAAGGAAGTCGGCCCCACCAGGGGTCCGAGGGAGGCGAGCCGGGAGAATGAACCACAGGCCACTCTGCCACGACAGGATCAATGGACCTGGAACCTGGAGGATGGCGAGCGACTCATGCAGTAGAGCACTAAGTGCCGGAAGAGGAAAGGACGTTAGTCATGCGACTCACACTTCTCTCTCTCTTGGGTCGATTTGGTGCAAGTGTGTGTGTCCTAGGGTCCGCTCCTTCCCCGCGCCTATATCTGGTGTGTGTCAAAGTACGAAGTACCAAGTAATTAGACAAATGTCCGAAGTCATCGATATCAACTGATCACGCCGTGGCGCGAAGAAGTGTACATTGATCATTCATTTCGATGGAGGCAGGAGAAACCATCGATGGATCGAATAGATTTATTTGCTTTGTACCCCGCTAATACCTCCGAGGAGGAAGGCAGATTGTGACAGTTGTCTGATGGTTGGAATATAGATAATAGTTGACTTGAACGTACTTTCCGCCTCTGTACGAAGTAGTGCAGGTTAAAGGACAGACACACTCACATAAACTCATCAGGGTACTTCGGACTTCGCAGGACAACACTGAAGTGACAGCCACAACGAATGAAACAGGGATGAGTGACAAACCCAAGCAAACAACAATGAACGAAGGGGCGAGGAACACTTCAGTCGGATCGTCTTGATTTGGTCTGTGCCAAGCAGGCGTCCAGCAATCGGTCGCAGTGAGGCATTGATTCGTCCCTTGACTTTTGACACAAACTTGACAAACAAAGTATCTTGATCAAAGGTCACGATGCAAGTACCCAAGCTCAATGTTATCTCCAATTCGATTACCAATCTCGCCCTCTGGGATTGGACGAGCTAAACGACCAATCTGATCTGTGCTGGTGATGTTGCTCAAATTAGCACGCAACGTCGGAAATAAGCTCGCGCTGTGGAAGCTCCATGCCCAGCCCAGTCCATGTACGAAGTACTCGCTAAATTCCGTTCAAGCCGGGCTCTTTCAATCCCCGAATATCGTGTCGTTCTCCTCCGAAAAAAGCCCCCTTCCCCAGAAATCCAAAATCCGCAAAACATTCACTGTTCATTTTCTGGCCTCGTCCGCTTGCATCGAGACGAGTTGGGTTGCTGGTAAGTCTAATTTATCCCAATCTGTTTTTCACGTACAACACTCTCACTTCCCCCTCGTTGCTTTACATCTGTCTATGTTCTTTTCAAAATTACTCCGTACCTCGCACTTCCCGCTTCCCGCTTCCCGTTTCCTGTCACTCCGTCACTGTCCTGTAGCGCGCTCGTAGTTGCAGCCTGCAACTTCACCGAACCCCTCGAGACCGATGATGTTCCACCAGGAGATTTCTCGGATTCTCACTGCGCGCTTCCCTTGTTCATGTCAGGACCTATCAGCCTTACTTTCCTACTTGGTCTACCCCTTCTCTTATTCTCTACTCTCTATGTGACACGCGGTCCGGGTCTTCCTTGGGACCTGCTGCATTACTGGCCCTGCCTGTCGCGTTTCCTGTAATACGTCTCTATCCGTCTCTTGGTGGGAAGAGGTCCAGGTCTCGTATGCTCCCCTCCAAATGTATTGTAACCATCACCAGTCCTTTTCCATCCATGGGTGTATTAGTTCTACCCCCGCAAACCATCCACACCTGCTCTGGCCTTCTGACCCTCTCATTGCCGTGCCGCATTACAAATGAGTGAATCGCGCTCTCTCCGGTTTCCTCGGCGCCATCAACCACCCTTGACTTTCTACACACGGAACCCCTCATATAATGCAGTCTACTGACCCAAAACAACTAGGGTTTCCTCGTCTCTCTTCTAGCGGCGCCCGGCGCTTGTGCTAGCCTTTGTTCCCAGTATACTTCCATATCAGCAATGGGGAGCTATACTCGCAGGCCTTAAACAAGGCGGGGTTGAAACAATCGCAGCTTCGCTTTCCTTTCTAAGCAATGGTCGCCGAGTCGCCTCTCGGCGGCATGACTGGTGGTGTTGGTTCGATAACCTTGACCGAAGCCGCCTCTTCGCGTCCGCCGCCGAAGAAGAGGAGGCGCGCCGTCATATCCTGTGTCGAGTGTCACCGACGCAAGCAAAAAGTAAGTCAGACAGGAATCCCGAAATGCCCGTCATTGAGCCCTTCTACCCCGAATACTTTGATTTATTAGGGAGAAGTCGATGGATAAACATAGAGTCTGCCAAGACTGCCCTCCTAATCACGAACCCCTCCATGTACATGGCTGTTGAATCAACTATTGCTAACCTTGCATGGGGATCTAAAGTGCGACCGGGAGCTTCCTTGCGCCAACTGCAAGTTCCGCAACAAAGAATCAGTCTGCCGTTATGAATCGTCGGTGCCAAGTCTAAGGTGTGTCCCTATAAAGAATGAAATATATATACTCCCTGTTCGTCCTAGATCTCCTTTGTGACTGACCAACTCCCACTATCTTCTCCGCTTACCAGGACGTCCACTCGGTCCATATCACCCGTGACGTCTACTTCCACTTCCGATGTAGCCCCTGCGCGGCCGCCGACATCCGCCCGGCGCATGTCAAAGACGGCGACGGCGGAGTCTAGGGACGATGGCGATGCGAAAACCCAAGCATCCAACTCGTCAAGTACGCGGGGCAGCTGTGGGGAGTTAAGAGAGCGGTACAAGAGTCTTATTCGACACCTCCCCGCTAAGTCCTATATCGACCAGCTCGTGGCCATCTATTTCGCAGAGGTCAACTGGCACACCCATTTCATCGACCAATACGAGTTTATGAATTTGGTCGAACGTTGGAGTCAGATCCCCTTCTCAGTCTTTCAGAAGACTGGTCCCATGACTCTTCCACCGAAATTGAGGGTCTTTCCTGCTCTGCTGTTCCAGGTTTTAGCGACCGGTCTTCTGGTCGTACCCGACGATCCTAGGGGGCCTTTTGAGTCGCTCAAATATGCCGGGACGATGTCGCTTCGGGATCTCGCCGTAGATTATAGCGAGTCGGGCTACGCTCTCTTGTCCTTGGTCGGCAGGTCCGAAGTTACAACCATGACTGTACAAGCGGGAATGGGCCGTTGCATCCTTTTCGCCTATCTGGCCGATATTCTCGGATCTGTTAGTTTTTACCTTGGGAATCCCTTCCCACTTCCCCAAAATCTATGAGACCATTAACTTGGTCGAAGTATCCCGCCCGCACTCTTTGAGTATGTATAGTCAACTAACCGATGCTACTCTAGTGGAATGCCCTCAACGAGGTGCTGACTGACGCGCGGGAGATCGGCATGCATGACGATTTATTGGATCCCAAGCCTCCGAGCTCGACGCTGCAGGATATTCTAGAGACAGAGTGGTTGGTGCAAGAAAGAAGATCACTTTACATGACATTGATGATATGGTAAGCATTCTTCGGATCCTCTTTCTTCCCCCTTCCCTTCTCTTCACTTTTCTTTGCTTTTATTACCATGGCCCTCTAGTTTCCGAAACTAAACATTGTTTATTTATGAACTAACCCCCCTCCCTTCAGGGATACTCACTTTTCTTTGATTCTGGGAAAGCCTCCGTTTATCGATCCTCGGCAGAAGCGACCTAGTCTTCCTGTGGATTCTGTTCCGCCACGCGACAAGTCCACCTTTCCGGTGCGATTACGGAATGATGATACTGATCCACCAACACCGTTGACTCGTAGTCTCTGGCTTTTCAAGCTCGCCGGTCCTCTGAGAGACTCTAATTTCTCCGAAAATGTAGGCATGGATTGCATGGACTTTGCGCGAGCCGAGCTCGTCGGAAGGCAGGTCGTTGAGACGGCCCAGAAAATCCCAGGCTATTTCCGACTTGAATCCACTGATTGGCGCTGGGATAACCATCCGGACTGCCCTTGGCTAACATCGTCGCGATTTTGCTTTGAGCAATGGTTTCAATTCCATATCATGGTGTTGCACCGCTCCTACATTTTAAATCGGTCGGCTAGCCGAACGGAGGCTCTGAGGGCAGCCATCAAACTACTGAATTCCCAGCAAATCGTTTACCAAGGGACGGTAACGAATTCGTGGAGAAAGTAAGTCTATCGTAGTCACCACTCGAATATCTTTACATCTCCGAATCTGTTGGATGTGTGCTGTCTATGACGACCTCTGTTTCGAAACTATGCTAATATGTGTTTTTTTCTTTCCCTGTAGCTTCATGCTATTCTTTGGTACCTTTGACGCTCTTATCCTAATCACCATGATCTACACCCTGTTTCCGAGAGAAAACGTTCGTCTCTACGAGGATGCAAAACCGCAGTTCGACTGGACCATCAAGCGCTATCAGGCGATGCAGCATGTCAATCCTCTTGCCACGACGGTAAAGTCGGCAGTCGAGGCGAGCTTTAGGCGCATGAAAAGGACGGTCATGTCGACGATGAGAGCGGCCGATCCTTTGAGCATCGCCAGCATCTGCACGAGCCCACCCATCCCTAGCTCCCCTTCAATGTCGGATGAAGACTCCCCTTCCTCCTCAAGCCGTTGCTCTCTTCCCGAGAATCGCCTTTGCTTCTTTACTCGCTGGTTCGGGAATCGCGGTTCCGCCGGAGATGCTGGAGCCCCGGCGTCTCCACCGAAGGCGGGAGTACCAGAGCAGAACCTTGATATTTCGGCATCCTGCCCCGTGGGCTATTTAGTCTTTAACCCTGGGGGATGCTGTACGGCGCCCGATACACCTAAACCGGCAATGGGGGATGACCGAATGGTCAGAAGCGAAGGCTGATCTCACCAACTTTTTATATAAGACAGAAACAGACGAATGTCGTGGTGGGAGTATACCTACGAATATTCATGGCCGGCCAAAGCGAGGCATTTGCTCCTAGCGGAAGTGAGAAAGGAGAAGGGGAAAGTGGGTCATCAGCGTCTTGTTTGCCTTAAGCATCTTGCGTGTATTTGATGCGCCTTTTTGTTCTCTTTTTTATGTTGATTTTTATTTTTTATTTTATTTTATTTTATTTTTTTTTGCCTTTTGGCTGGGAGGTTTAAAATCTGTCCGAGAAAACAACGGAGGGATACCAACTTGCTTGTCTTCGCTTTACGCAATTATGGATTCATTGATGAATGAGAAAGTCTTTTCGGTTTTCCTTTGTTAATTTCTATCATCTTCTCTTGAGACAGGGTGAAGGAAGGTCGCTCCTGGGTTAGCGAGCTCTTCCTCTTCCGCAGCGGGACCCTCCACGGGAATTGAGCAAGGCTGCCGGTCATTTTGAGTGGAAACGGGTATTAATCCCTATTAAAGGGATTGTGGAACTTGAAGAGGATTGAAGAGGAAAGTGGTTATGAGCTATCTCTACTCTGTCCATCCGGGCGCTCGAGTTATTCGATGAATCGCCCAAGCTTCGCCACCTCTTCGTAAGATTTTGGACTGGATTTTTTGGTGTGGATTTGGTGTATATCTATGGATTCAACTCACATAAGTCGATAACAAGCTACATTTATTCTACATTTATTCCTCGAGCTGACGATTCAACTAGCTACTGGTAATACTTCGCGATTCTGCATCATGACATGGAGTGAGGATGTTCTCCACATGTGCAACTCACACCGAGGACGCCCAAGGTGAAGGTGGGGTAGTCACGTGCACCCCACCAGATGTCAAGATCTTGGTCCTCAGTGAGGTACATCGTGACTTGCGGCCAACGGCATCCCGCTAGCCCTCCTCGACAACTCGCTCTGCTCTATCGACACCTCTTTCCAACTCCTGACTATAAACAACGAGGAGGAGGAGTTCTAAGAACTCAAACACGAAAAACATGTCTCATCCTAGAGTAGAAGAAGTGTCCGATAGCGACCTCTCGGACCCCTCCGAAGGCAACATCTCCGACTTCGACGAAGCCGACATCCTCCTTAGCACAACCGCTCCTCCCCCCACCACCAAACAACCCCCCTTCGTCGCATCATCCTCCCCCGCCTTCTCCTCCTCCTCCCTCGCCGCCGCAGCAGCAGCACGCAACGCGACCGCCGCCCCCTTCCAAAGGCCCGTGCAATACACCACGGCCACCGACGCGAAGCACTACGTCGACTTCCAATGCCTGTACCCGATCTACTTCTCCTCGCTGCACACGCGCCAAGAGGGCCGACGCGTGACGCGCTCCCTGGCGGTGCCGAACCCCATCGCCAGGGACATCGCGCACGCCTGCTCCCACCTCGGGTTCCAGGTCGTCTTCGAGCCGGGCAAGTCCCACCCGCGCGACTGGGCGAACCCGGGGAGGGTCAAGGTCAAGCTGAGGGATCCGCACAGGCCGCCAGGCGCCCCCGTCGTGAATAACAAGCATCATCTTTACAGGCTCGTGGCGGCTTGGTTGCAGAGTCACCCGGCCACGGACGATTCGCAGTCTTTGCGGTTTCAGATCCCGGGCGTTCCTACGCCCAAAGTGGGCGAGAAGTGGCCGAGACCGGCGGTGCCTAAAGGTTGGAAGATGAATGAGCTTTTGCCGTTTATTAGCCCCGCTATGACGGGTGGCGGGGTTAGCGAGAATTTGTTCAAGGATATGATGAAGGAGATGGCGAGCGGTGGGGATCCTATGTCGGCTTTGATGGGTGCGGGGGCGGGTGCTGGTGCGGGGGCTGAGGAGATGGGGAAGAAGAAGAAGGATAAGAAAGGGAAGGGTAGGGCTTGAGATGGCCTGCAGGTTCGGGATAGAAAACGGATCATTCTGTAAGCAACGTGCCGGGGACCGGATTACAATTGTACCCGCCTCAAACAGCAGCATTGTTGGACGACGGACGTTAAGATCAGTGGAGGATTTACACCAGTCCAGCTTGAGGGCGGAAGCTGGTATGAGGGCATGTCCGCCCGATATAGATGCTACACAGAGCATCATGATGAAGTCGGGTCGGGGGAAATGCCACAAAATAAGTCTTTTAATCCCAACAACCAACTAAAAAAAATGGTATCTTGCGTCGTGCTGCGTCGTGCCTTGTGCACACCAGTAAATCCACATCAAACCTTCTTAGCTACGCCCCGAGGTAGGGGAATTAAAACATGTGAGGAATATACATGTGTGTGCGCAACATACAAATCCCCCCCCCCGTCTCTTCAATCCGTTTCGACCCTCGCCGCCTGTAACCGCTCCCACTCCGCAGAGCCAACAATCTGCACATCCTTGCCAGTACCAGGAATCACCTTCCCATCAGCACCAGGGAGACGAATCTTCAGCCTCGCAAGAGCCCTGTTCCCAGCTTTCGCGGCATGCTTGCCGCCGAGAACAGTCCTAGACTTCTTCACAACTTCCTCTTGCCAGCTCTTCCAGGCGGCGTAGTCCTCAGCCTGCTTAGCAGCGTGGTACTGCGGCGTGGTCTTCGCCCTCCTCCACGCAAGCTTGTCCTCGGGCAGCGTCGTCAAGTCGTACACCTTGGCCGACGACGCGATGCGAAGAAGCTCCCCGAGCACGTCGCGACCCTCGGCCGCCACGATGGCCCGCCTCCGCTGTTCGACGGAGGGGGGTTTCTTGAGCGGCTCGGCGAGCCAGGCGTACTTGTGCTGCTCCGTGGTCCTGGCGCGCTGGTTGTCCTCGCGCAGGTAGCGAACGGCGGCCTGCAGATTGGTGATTTCCCCTCTAAGGCCATCCATCTGCCGGGCCGTCGCCACGGCGCGTTCCTGGCCCACCTTGGTGTTGGCCTCGCCGACGCCCTCGACGAAGGCGCGGCTGTCGCCCGCGACCTTCTTCCACTTGTCGCGCTCGGCTTCGAGGACGCGCAGCTCGCGGTCCTGCTTCTCGATGTCCTCCATGAGACCCATGTTCTGCTTCTTGACGCCTTCGAACTCGTCCTCCAGCTCGCCCATGCGGTTCACCTTGGCCTGGGCGTCCTTCATCCTCGACTCGAGGGTCTCGATCTTCAGCAAAGCGGTGCTGAGGGTGTCGTCGCGCTGGGCCACCGTCCTACGGGCCTCGTTGTACTCCTCCCTCAGTCGCCTCATTGCTTCCTCGGCGTCGATTGGTCGGGTCTTTTGCGCCGTGAGTTCGTGGGACTTGACGACCCAGGGTGCGGGGTGAATGTCGAATTCCTGAACTTGGTCGAGATCAGAGCAGAGAGCGGCCAGGTCATTCAGCTGGTTTGTGGAAACGCGCAGACCGGCAAGGTACGTAGAGAAGAGATCGGACTCGCTCGACGACGTGACGGCCGTGGTGGTCTTCGAGATGGTGCTTTGCACTTCGGCGAATGTGTAAGGCTCGTTGCGGCCCTCCTCGGTGAGAAGAGTGTGCAGATCGATACCAAGCTGGCGCGCTAGATTGGCAAGGTCTTGCGCAGCACTCTCGACCTGCTCAAAGGCTTCTCTAGATTCGGGCTGTAGGGATAGAGACCGGGTCTTTAGATCTTCCAATGCACGGACTGCCTTGCCAGCAAGAAGCTTGGCACTTCGCGTCTGCCCAATGGCAAGCTCAGCACGCTTGACGAAGTGTTGGCTAAGCTCATCCTCCCCGTTTTCGGAAGAGGACAAAATCCTCTGCACCATGGCCTTGAGGGTGGTGAACGAAATAGTCGCGGACTCGAGATAGCTCTGCATATTTAGTGCCTGCATATAGGTCTCGTCTGCGAAGGAGGCCAGGTCCTCGGCGAGGTGAACTTCTCCAAGGTGAGAAAGGACTGCAATAGTTCGCTGAAGCTCGTCCGCGCACTTCTTCTCCTTCAGCTCATCTTTCCTAAGACCGTCAATCCATGAATTGAGGGCCCGCTCAACGGGGTCCAACTCGTGGAGAGCTGATTCGAACTTGGTGAATCCTTCAGGCGTGCAGCGTCGAATCGTGCTGGCGAATCGTTCACACATGGCTGACACCCACGTGAGTTTGTCAATAGCATCACGGCCATAAAACACATCGTCCTCGTGTCCAGGATGAGGCTGGCCATCGACTCTTTCCCGAATGAAGCCCTGCAGCATGTTGGCCTTGAAAGCGACTCGCTGGAAGCGCAAGAAGGCTAGCACAGAGTTCTGATCCTCCTTGTAGCTGTCGGGAAGGAACAACTTGACAATCTCGAGGTGTTGCTCCGCCTCCTGGGCTTCGAGTCGACGGAGTTCCAGGTCGATAGCCTTGACTTGAGCTTTGGAGGCGGATAACTGAAGCTTCATATTGAGGTCTAGCATGGCCCTAGACCGATCGTTAAGCTTCGCCGACTCCGTCTCAGTGACAGCGTGAGAGGCGCGCATATCCTCCAAGTCCGTTTGCAAGGTCGTAACGAGTTGCCGGAACCTAGACAGGGTATACTCCACGTCTTCCAAGGCCTGTTCCTGTTGAGTAACTCGTCGAACTTGTTCAGCGATGACAGAGTCCTTGAAGTCAAGTTCCTCCTGCATCTCCTTTTCATTCTGGACATGGTTGGCTTCGAGCTCATCGTTGAGCTCCTTGAGGGTCTCGAGTTCATCAATAACGGCCTTGAGCTCGGTGACCTCCTCGCCCAGAGACATATTCCGATGCGTCAGATCCTCAATCAGATCTTCTGCGCCAAGAGCGTTCTCGAGCTGCTGTCGCAAGTCCTCGATGATGTCGCTAGACTTTTCGAGTTTCTCCTTGCACTGGCCCAACTGCTCCTTCGTAACGGCGAAGTCCTTAAGGTCCTCCTCCAATGCAGCATTTTGATCGAGTAGCTCGGCTTCCTTTTCACGCGTAATGTCCCGGAACCGCACGAGAGCCTCTCTGAGCCTTTCGTTTTCCCTGTCTTTGGCTATCCAGCTCTCACTAGCTCGCTCTTCGGGGGTAAGGCCCTGGACAGCCTCCTCCCGTTCGGCGTGCAAAATATCATACTCGAGCTGGAGAACCTCGAGCCTCTCTTTGGTCATCTCAAGATCCATCTTGACGTGCTCAAGCTGCTCTTCCGCCATCTCACGGTCAAGTAGCATGCTCTCCAGCTCCGTCTCATGGTCAGCTTGGGCATCTTCGAGGGCGGCTATTTTCTGTTCCATCTCTTTTACATGCTTCCTCGATTCATTGTTGTCTTGCGCCTTCTGCTGCAGTTTTTGGATGATGGCTTGATATCTCTCAAGGTCTTGCTGAAGCTTGGGAATCGTCGCCAGCTTGTCTCGGTTCTCGATCGCTTTTCGTTCCAGGATTTTAATCTTCGTCTTGAGATCCGCAATCTCGCGGTTGGCGGCGTCGTTTGCCACAGGCCGGGCCCCTCTTGCTCCAGCCGCAGATCCTTGGGCCGCTGCCGTGAGCCTCTCTACCGGGTTGGACTTGGTGAGGACGGGGCTCCTGGGCTTCGGCGACAGGATTTCCGTTTCACTCTTGTCCGAGGAGGCCATAGTTCCCTCTTCCTTACTCGATCTGCGGCTATCAGCGCCGGTCGCTTGCGAATCCGCCGATGGTCGTCGTAAGCTACCAGCCCTGCTGGGAGGTTTGGACGAGGCTAACGATAGTCGGTTGGCCAGCCTTGTAGAACCACTGCTTTGACGGTTCGCTACCGAACCCGCCATAGGTTTTGCCGCAGTCTTCGGAAGAGGTGGAGGACCCATAGACGTCCGTACACTTCCAAGAGACTTCGGTTTAGTGCCAATGCTAGGGACGCGTGAATTTGAGGGGGTATTCGTTCGTGAGCTCGAGGCGCTAGACGGTGTAATGCCTTTTGTGGGCGATTTGGTGGGTGACTAGTACGCAACGCTAATGTTAATTCGCTTCAAGTAGCAAAAAGCGGCACTGGGGGGAGACAGAAAGAATGTAATGCTGGAGATATGGACAGGTAAGTCTTACTCGTGCAATGCTCGAAGGTCGGGCAGACCGAGGACCAGGACTCGGGCTCGGTGCATTCAAACTTATCCTCCTCTTCAACGTCGGGTCGGTTACCGAGCTCGAACCGCCAGGATTCTGCAAACTACTCGGCCTCGACGTTCTCCTCACCGCACCAGCCCTGGGAGCCGGCGCCGCCCTCGGCGGAGCTTGGCCGATAATCTTTAGGGCCGGCGGCTTCACAAACATGCCCCGGCCCATATCGCAGGTAAAGTACCGTCTATCGTGAACGCTGCCATCATTCTTGCCGCTGGCATCCTCGAGTTCGACTCCTACCCAGATGCCCTGGGAAAACGCCGTCTCACCGACGAACCTGACCTCGGCCTTGCGTCCATCGGGGAGCTGGACGATCTGGCCCACAGCTATGTCCGTCATTTTGAGAGGCCAGAAGGGATGTTTCGAGCTATTATTGGTGAGTTTCACCGGGATGCCGTCACGATCATTCTGCTGGGGCTTGGCCTTGGCTGCAATGTCGAGATTGAAGGCCACGGGTCGAACCAATTAGTGGAGTGGTATATTAGGTGAGAGGTTCGACCCTCAAATATTAGTGTATAGGCCGTCTCGTCGTTTCGTCGAAGCTAGGGTGAGGTTAGTCGTCGCTGAGTTCGTCCGGGGGATGTTGACGTTGGCAGTTCCCCTTGGTTCATGCAGCTCTTGTATCCGGCGAGGTTGTCGTTGTCGTTAGCCTAGGACGCGAATGGATAAACGCGATTGACGGCAGTTGTAAAGCCCCTGATCCGACAGCTGCTAAAATGTACCTCTGTACCATCATTACTAGAGCGATTATGCAACTAAAGGGGCGATACACCACCTTGGCAACTTATCGTCGCGACCGACCGTGACGACCTCCTTGTCCATCCAACTTCCATTGTTCTCATTTGCGCGTCAATTCTTCAATGCCTTGTCCTCTCGGACGCCACCATCATTATGAAATGCACCTGCGGATATGCCGTTTTGGGCAAATTATCAATTACGTTCACATGGGCTCTCCATCGAGCACAATATCCTCTCCTCAACCATCTTAAACATCTCGACTCACAACACGTCGAGACGCGATCGAAAGGATGCAAGATACGACGGAGAAGCCGGTGCCAGACCGCGTCTAAAGAAGAGAAAGCTTAAAATGACTATAACTACTTGACAATAAGAGGATGAAAACGGCTTCGCCGACATTCAATTGCTCTGTGTATACGAAGTATGTCAGACCAGTGACAGAAAGATAGGTATCACACAATTCGTTAATTTCCCCTACAATTTCTAAACCGTTGTTTCCTCCTGGGAAACTGTATAAAACTCATTTGCACTCATAACCTCAAATGCAGGGGGGAGAAGGTTGTGACAGGGGCGGATGGCCCAGTCGGCAAGAACAGAGGATGATCCGTCTTTCTTCAGACTCTGTGACCCTGTCCGGCCCGCACCCATTCCGTGATTTCAAATGCCAGCCGTCTTTCAGTCTTCTGGTCAAGACTCATCCCCTTAGGGACCCTCACGAGCATGACATTATGAGACTTGATCTCAACCGTGTTCCTTTGGTTCACGTCAGTCTCGGACGAGGGCTTGACATAGACGAAGAGGTCGGGGCTGATGATTCCGCGCCAAAGAGTTGCCATCCATTGCCAGTGATCAACTGGCGAGTACGTGTCCGTGATGGGGACGGCGCAGGCAAATCGGTCCGACAGGGTCACACTAAAGCCTCCGGGAACCAGTGCAATCGGGATCTTTGAGGAACGCCTCGTTCCCGTCTTCCGAATGTACTCGCTGCCGCCGCCGTTATCGAATCGGTCGTGACTGAGGATGCCGTATCCATGGTTTTCGACCGGAGTGGAGCCGCCAACGGCTATGTTTCCGTCCGACGCTGGCCTCTGTATTCCTTCGTCGATGTCGCCCGTCGGCTCCGGCGTGGTGATGTGGTCGATGATATCCTTTGACATTTCGTGCCACTGTGATATGAGGCGAATATAAGCATCGAGGTGGTGCGAGGCATCCTCGCCGGTGCTCGTTCCGCCCTGAGAATTGTGGAGCCCAAATTCAAGCCCACTGATAGCGGGGATTGGCGCCGGGTTAACGAATGTCTTAACAGCAGCATCGCCATAGGTCTGGAGCGCTCTCTCTACAGCTGCACCAACCTCATGCAGGGTCGAATCCACCGGTCCATCGACGGCTATGAAGTATCCACGGCTTGCAGCCTTGTCGTTATTACGACTGCCGAGTTGTGGATACGAAGGAGTGATATTGCACAGGACCTCGATTTTTTTAAGATATGGGATAGACATGATCATGGCTACCACTCCTTTCTCCTGGGAATCCTTGCCCTTAGCGACAGCCAACACGGGTGTCTCGACCGCTTCTTGAGTCGGGGCTAGCTGGGTATGCAGGGGCGGTAGCCGAAGCGACTCGTCGAATCGGGAATTGGTGCGAAGAGGCGGCAAGGCTACTGGTTCTTGCTGAGAAGTTGAAGGTGCTAAGCTGGACGTCGCTAGGCTCTCGTTCCCAGCAGCTAGTTGTGCGCCTGCGCCATACAGACGATCGGAGAAAGCCCTGCCCATCAAATCAGGACGAACAGAATGCGGTGCGTTTTGACCAGGGTGGCCTCCAGGGGGCCTTTCGATCGGGTATCCCGGGGGCGTATTATAGCGTCTCCGCTTGGACTCCGGTGCTGCGAACATGGAATCGTATTCTTCTTCTTGGATATTGCGGAGACCCCCGCTAGGCGAGAAGCCATATGGTTGTGGCACCCGATTCGGACCTAATCCACCATGCCCAGGAGGCACGAAGTAGGCCTCCTCGCCGTGACTCAGGTTTGAGTGGCCGTATGGAGTGGCGCCAGAGGTTCGACTAGGTTGATAATGGACTGAGGGTGTCCGAGGGGTGGCGATATAGCGACCGCCGCATTTAGGGCATCTACCTCCATCCTCGGATGAAATGGAGGATCTTCCAGAACCTCGGGCGCCTCGGCGAGGGGTATACCGGTAGTCAGGGTATTGCAGCTGGTGCCGCTGTTTCTCCTCCTCCGCGAGGTTCTTCCAATAAGCCTTCGCAGCCTCAGCCTCCTTCCTCCACTGCTCGCCGATGATCTTGGACACTTCGGGATTGGGAAGACCTGGATTTTCGGCCGTAACCGCCGCTTGGTGATGTTGACGGTACAAAATAAATGCTAGGAGAGTTGTCCGTGTCAGCACACTGTTGGTTTCTCAAGGCGACACATTCTTGCTCTTCTTTCAGATCGAAGGACTGACACCAGCAAAACAAAGAAGTGGGAAGGGAGACAATGATTCAGACCTGCTGCTCGAGTATCGAGGTCCAGGGATCAAGTGACACCTGGTCGCAATGGGCTTGGTGTATGATGACGCAGAATGTGAAGCAAGAGGGCGTTTGTGGGTTTCGGGACGAAGATAGAGCAAAAAAGAAAAAAAAAAAAAAAGGAAAGACAACGATTCGACTCACCATTCCGAGGCCGAGGGACCTTAGGGGCAGGCGCACAGAGACAAATATAGTCTCGTCCATCACTATTCGTCGTCAGACCAGCCGAGCTCGGAGTGGAGAGACTTAAGTTTTCGAACTTTTGGCGGTTGGCCTGTTCTATATCGATAGACCCTGCTCGTTTTCTAGTAAGACGTCCACTAGAAGATGTTGGGGGTAGGACCATCTGCTCGTCTCTGGGCCTCTGGTGGAAAGAAGTGTCCATGGTATTCAGTGGATCTGTGATGAAAGTAAGTGTTAACTACGGACTGGTGAGTATTGACAGTGTGGTAGGAGAGAAGGTTGCAAACGCAACCAAGCAGGCGGGTGGTGACGAAAGTCAAGACTCAGTGGTGGGTGGATAAGGTAGAATGATTGCTTCATGCCTTGATGAGATTGATTGCACCCAGCCTAAAAAAAAAAGTCTGTACTTTCTGAAGAGGCCACTCTGAATGAAAACAGGAAGAGGAAAAGAAGAAGACTCTGTGTTGTTGGGAGAGGAGGAAGGATGTGATTCATGAAAGCAGTAATTGGGATGATAGTGGGTATTCTCCAATCTGGCATCTCAGGGCAGCAGGAGTAGCTTGGCTGGGTATTGTAAGTGGATTCTGGATAGAGTGTACCCAGAAAGGGAAGCTCACTCACCCTCGAGAAGATGTTGGAAGTCTTGCTGGACAACCGAGAGAGAAGGATGTGGGTGGAGGAGAAGCAGTGGACCAGAGCCACAGGTAAGAAAAGACAGCCCGGGGTCGTCTGAGGCGAGTGATGAAAGGGGAGGAGTTGAAGGGATGGTAAGATTCAAAGACTTTTTGTTGGATTGTTTTCTTTGTCGGTGGTTCTTCATGGCTTTATCTTGCCCATTGATGCTTTACTAGGATCTTTTTCTTCTCTCACGGCCCATTCAAAACCGAGGGGAAAGGGACGAATATGAGCAACAAGCCGGCGGGAGAAGAAGGAGAAGAATGAAGGGTTTGAGGACTGGGGCCCTCCCCCGCAAAAAAGGTCTCTGGCGAGGGCAGCACCCTGAGGGATGAGAAGCAGCACTTGGTTGAGAGAACAATGGATTTACTTCCTCTGTTTTTTTCTTGTTCGTTCGTTCGTTCGGCGGTCGGTCTGACTGGTCAAGCTTGTTCCCTCGCCTTGGAAGCTAGAGGATGCTTTTCCTTTTTATGCAGCGAGTCGTGGGTATCTGCTGTCTCGCCCGAACCTTGCATCGGTCTCTATCCTCTCAGTCAAACTCTCTCAACTCTCTTTACCCTCGGTTAGCAGAGTCCGCCATTATCGCCGCGAAGAGAGACAACAACCCGAGAGGGAGAAAAACGAAAGGGGGAAAGGCAGGGGAATCCCTTCCATCCCACTCTGAGCAAGTCAGCGAAAAAAACAAGGTATCGAGAGAACTTTGGTGGATGGCGACAAGGAAGTGAGGAATAAAAATAAGCCAGAGACGGAAGTTGAAAAAAAAGGAGAGGAGGCTGAAGATGACCGATACGATACGGCTTCCCAAAGATGAAGCAGCGGAAAGAAGAACTGGTATGGTCTACGTTATTTCCATGAAAGGAAACCCCTTGAACGGATGCCACAAGAAGTTCGTTTGATATCAAGGAAAACAACTCTCCCATTACCATCCCTTACGCAACGGACGGGGTCCAGAATGCCTTGTCAAAATGTCTCGGGAATGTACCCAGAGAAATTTACATATAATAACGCCGCCGGGGGGGGGGGAAGCACTTCTTCAAATCTCACCCTCCTCGCTCCCTTTCCGAACGAGACGGGTCCAAAAGGAACTTGTTCCATGGTCTTCTTACGTCTCTACATACCAGCTTCCCGTATCGCGTACCGTACTTCCTTTTCTGATGGTGGTGTAGAGACCGTCAATGTATCCATCTAGCTTCCTTACCTTCTTGTTCTTTTTGTCTTGCAGCGTTTGCAACCCTCGTCCCATTCCTTTGCGAAGGAGAAGGGGTGGGGGATTATACCCTCCAAGAAGCTCCCACATTGGCGAGTCTAAGTTTTGAGAGAGAGAAAGGCACGCACTAATACCCGACCTTGCCTTTGAATCATCTCTTGCTTTGTATAATACTTACTATCCTTACACACAAGGCAGCGCCTCGAAACCCTTGAGCCGCTCGAAATTCCAAGCCAAGGTCGAAGCTTCACAATAAGGACCCTCCTTTATGAATAGAAAACGAAAAGGAGATTAAAGAAAAAAAATTAAAGGAAAAAAAAAATTAAAATAGAAAGGACAATGGTTTCGTGTGGAATGTACGCCTCTCCAAAGTTTCAGCCCGCCGTTTTCCTTGCAGGGCCCGTCATGTGTGGCGGGAAATGGGAGGGTTCGTACAGAGACGTGCTCGGCCATCCTCTGGAATGAAGGGAAGACGTGTCGTCGTCCTACCGGCAACTTAAAAAAAAAAAAAAAAGAAAAAAAGGCGGCCACACACACATACGCGAGGTAAGAAACAGGTCGACATGGATCTGCAGAATCAAAAACTAATGGAGACGCCTCGGGCTCAGGGATTGTGAAAAAAGAGAGGATGCCGAAATATCCACTGCCTTCGCCCATCGTACCCGGTTTCCCGTGCGTTGCCCTCTTGACTTGTGCTACACTTTGAATAATACCGATATAACGCTCCTCGGGACCGTTCGGTACCTGAAGAGAGCGCATGGGAGTTGCCAGACAACATCCGAGCGGGCGTCAAGCCACCGTCCTACACGAGCTTCCATTCTTCGTCCTCGCATCAACGTCTACAGGGAAGATCCTTTCCTCATTGGTGCTTAAGGAGGTGAAAAAAATGACGTTTTTATTTAAACCACCCAGCCTACCCATTTTCCATCAGTTGCAGTTGCTCACAGTGATATATCCCCTTCGCCAAGTCGCAAAAGAAAAAGAGTAGAAAAAAAAAAGGAAAACAGCAGACAAGACAGGAGAGAAGAAACAGAAAAGAGACAAAAACTGTTCCTTCAAGTTGTGTGTTAACAACCGGGTTATCCTCCCCGTCCATCACATTAGAGTTCTGACATGGGCCCTCGTTTGCAACCATATGCAGCCTCGTAGAACGGTGGAGGCCCCACCGGCCTTCTTGGTTCCTACCGGGCGCCATCCGCTTCATGCGCCAGCTCTAACACCCTATCATCGTATACCATCTCATCTTTGTGTCGGCCTCCTAGCAGGTCGACGGGCCCATGTGACGCCGCCCCCCCCCCCCATCTTCGTCCTGGGATTTCCTCTCATTTAATGACGAAATACCTATTACGGGGGCCGTGATCCCAGGGAGTTTACGAAATGTAGCCCTTGCCAGCCTCGCTGGCTAACAGCGACGCGCTTCGCCGGGCATCAAGGAACATGTCCGAACATTCCGCAATGTCCTGAACGTCAATTTGAGAGCGACCATTAGCCTTGGCAAGAATTCTGTTTGTTCCCTCTTGTTAGTCTCGTCGTGTTGTCTCGGGCCGCAGAACTTGGTTCCGGCCCCGCAAAAGCAAATTATCGAAATCAAATGGGAGGGACAAGACCAGAATTGTGGCGTAGATAGATGGTAGCGTAGTAGAAATACGATCGGGAACTAGGGACGGGGAAACAAGATTAATCAAAAGACTTACCCGGCCGGTGTCAATAGTTGCAAGCAATATCGCAAGCTGACGCGCTCTCCATGCTCGGCAATCTTCTCCACGGCGCCATCCGTAACGGACGCGCCCTCGGTTGTCGCACGAATCTTGATGATGCGCCTGATTTCGTCAGGTTGGTAGTGAGTAGTGGGAATTACGAGGAGTCGGGCGAGGAAATCGGGAGGGATGCCGTGGGCGGCCACAATGTCATCTGTTCCCCTGATGGTGCACATTCCCCTGTTGGAGGCTAGGATGACAATGGGCGCTATGGGAGACTCAAGGGCCCGGTTGAGATATGTGAAGCACTCCATGTCGAGCATGTGGGCCTATTTCAGGGTTTGATTAGCAAGAGGAGTTTTCTTTCTTTCGCACTCAAATTGGCGACAATATTGGGGAGTGGCACAACCAACCTCATCAATGAACAAAACACCGGGAACTAGCTCCGCAACACCCTGGTCGATGTACTTGCTGACGACTTTGTTGATCTCCGTCCGCAGCTTGTCCGTAATTTCCGTCATCTTGGGCCTCATGAGCTGTCCCATCATGCTCATGATGTCCTGACCACCCTGAGGCCTGGCGTTGGCAACGTCGAGATCATGGAGAGTAACATCCTGCACAATCTCCTTCTTCTTATGCACCTCGCCCTTGGGGATGGGCACGTACTCTTCCGCCTCGATATCAAACTCGGTAGCGTAAGCATCTGAGCGACCGACCCTCTTACACGCACCCGTGTTCGCCTCGATGTAAATGACATCACCGACCGTCACCCTCTCCTTCTGGATGGCCTCGTATATGCTCGGGTCGAGCCTCAGCTTCTTCTGACCCTTAGCGCTCTTCAAACCGATCAAAAGAGTGCTGATAGTCTTGCCGTATCCGCCGAGGGGGTTCTCGGCCTCCTCGGGCGTGAGCTCCGTCACCTCGCCCTCGTAAACTTCCTTCGTCTCGCGGACCTTGAGGCCGATGGCGCGCCTGAAGTTCTCCATCAGGACCTCCGTCTTCTTGACTTCGCTCGAATAGATCTCGCTGCCGACGATGGGGCAGAAGGGTATCTTGGTTCCTAGCTCCTGGCTCACGGCGAGGGCGAGGGCAGTCTTGCCGGTTCCGGGGCCGCCCGCCAGTAGGACGCCACGGCCGGCCATCTTGTGCGCTCGGATAAGATCGACGACTACACCGCATGCCTGTATTTCCGATCATAAGTTAGTCGTTCTGTGTTCGGTCTCCTTCGCTTTTCCAGCACGGGCAATGGCACGCCAACTGAATGGGGTCGAAGTTAGGAAACGGCGAACGATCCTTACCTCTCGAGCTGATGTCTGCCCCACAAATCCTGAAGCTTGCCTCTCTGCAGTTCCATCGGATTTTAGGCCAAGTCCCTTGATATGGGTGTGAGCCGCCGTGCGGTTGTCCCGCTTGTTTCCCTTGACCTCGCTAATCTGGACCATCGCGACAGGCGTTTTGCGTCGAAAGCTGCAATTGGATCAAAGGGAGAAGATATAAAATTAACGATTATACGTGGGGTGTTGTTGTCGAGGAGGAGTCGAGTGTGTCGTTGAAGGGAGGTATGCGCAAAGGAGAAAGTTCATCAAATGTTTGGAGCGCTCTGTGAAAACGGATCAATTGGGTTGTTGGGAGCTTCAAAAAAGTTTGGTTGCGCCTGGTTGCTTCAAGCAATTCTCACAGCCCTGCAGGCAGGCAGGCGCTATGGAGCGACAAAGTACGAAGTAACATTTGGGGAAGTTGGAATATGCTTAGTCAGCGTATGATCGAAATACTTGAGACAATGGACTCTGCCACAGTGCACAGTCCAACATTTGTAGTGTCGTGATTCACTTCGAAAGAACATCAGCGTTGAAATATACAGAGTACTTCCAGGAATTCCCACGAGGTAGCTCAAGCACCAATCTCGAAACCAATGCCCAAGCAGTAACGGGGGTGTTGAGTTGGCGATGGTTTTCGGGCAACGAGGATAGAGGGGCAAAGCCTCCTTAAACAGCCCTTTCACCTCGACTATGGTAATTTGCTCCAAAGATACCGAAGACGGTTGGTTGTATGAAGGCAAATAAAAGGCGAATGGATTATACAATACACTCGAGTTCGACTATATTAAACATTTAAGCGCTGAAATACTATCCCCCTAGCCATCTATTAAGCGTCCCTCTCAGAATCGAAGGCCGTGGATCCAACCGCCGCGGTACCCCCAAGACACACCCTATTTCTTCTCGTCATCACTAGATTCGACTTCCTCCACTGGAGGCATACTCGCCGCTCGAGCAGCCGGGTTCTCCACGTTGACAACGCCTGTCGCCCTCAGTCTATAGCCAAGCGGTTAATATGGAACCCCAAAGAAAAAAAAAAAAATTGCATGCAGATGGTGGGTGGAGGGTAGCTAACCTTTCGAAAAGAACAAACAATCTCTCAGCCTCGCGCTCCTTCTCCTCATCCGTCATCTCCGGCAAGTCGACATCCGGCTCCATGTCCATCCTCTGTCCAGTGATCGGGTTAATGGGCCGGGTATCGGTGACGTCAGCGCCGCTTGCTGCCATGTCTTCCTGCGAGACGCTGATTCCCTTGGTAGTGAGGTATCCGATAGCGTTCCCGAACCCCACGTTGCGAACAAACTCTCGGGGATCTCTATTGGATAGTTCGAAGAGGAGAGATAAAGTAGAATCTCTTAGTTCGAGAGACGTCGAATTTACGCCGAAGCGCAGCAACCGATGTGGCAGCGATTCGCCCCTTCCAAGTACTTCATTTCGGTCCTCTTCCGAGGGGAGTAGACGTTCTTTCAGCTGTTTTATCGTGTCCGACTCTAGGTCTGCTGCTTGCGCGACGCGATGTATGGCAACCATTGGGGTCAACAGATTCATCTCTCCGGCCTTCCCTGCATAAGCCTTGAGGGACGCGTCCACCACATCTATCAACTTCTCAACGTTGGCCTTGGGGAAGGAAACGCCCTTTCTAGACTTGTCATGGAACGGAACAGAGGCCAAGCAGCCTACTAGTAGAGAGACCGGGAGCTGCATCGGTGGCGAGGGGATGGCAACCTTGTCGAGGAGGTCGAAAACAGACTGGACGGACGGGATGAAGAGGTGGGCTTGGGCCTCGTAACTGACCGCTAAGGTAGACATGAGTTTCAAACTTGCGACGCAAGGTTGGGCAGGGTCGTCTGTTAGTGGCGAATCGGATTTCGCGTGGCGGGCAAGATTCTGAGAGTGAGAAAAACAAAGATTAATATTTTGCGTTAGCCATGATGAAGCGCAATGCGTCGTGACAATGTGTACAACACGTAGAGCTACGTGTGGTGAGTTTGGACGTGGCGACGTACATTGTTGATTAGCTCTGCTAGCCCGTCATTCTCGAATGATGGAACGAGATTAAGCGTCGTTTGTACAGAGGAGAAGAGAAGAAGATTGCCACAGGCAAGTTCATCCTCAGGGTCACCGTTCTAATTTTGAGAAGACACCAGCTTGTTAGTTTTGCCCAGAGGTGTGCCCATGGTGAGATTTGGAGAACTGGTGGTGCTTTTACCTTTAAACGTGCGACGACCTTCTGGGGGTAACCCTCATCGACAAAAACTTGACGCATTTGTTGAGCCAGCACGATGATGTTGTTTAAACACCGCGCGGCAATGCGCCGTGTGTTGAGCGGGACATTGTCATTGTCAAAGGCATAACGGCCAACAATGGTCAGGCCGTACTTGGTGGTGAGGGGATCTGAGAAGGTATTTCTGATGGTTCGGGTGTAGAGATGAAGAGAAGTGAGGATCTCGTCGCATTCTATACGAAATTTTTGCAAATCCGAGTTGGGGTTGTAGTTAGCGGAGATTCCCTCGCGAAATGGAGCTCACCTCCTGGCGGAGTGTGGGGTGAGAGAGAAACAAAGGAACATGCGATGAGTATGAGTGGTCGCATGCGGGTTGCGGCATACCAGGCACGGGAACGGAGGAGGATTCCTCGAGGCCGGCCTCGAGGCGGTTCAGGGATTCCCAAACTTGGTCGGGTGTTTCTATCGTGAGCAGAGACGGCGTCAGTCATCGGTGAACAACGTCAATCGTGAGGCATCCGGTTAGCGGCCCGAGAGTCTCGAGGATCAGAGCTCACTATTCATGGCAGGCTGATGAAGAAGAAGAAGAAGCTACGGCTATGGCGGGGAACCGGTGGTAATTCGGCGCAGTCGAGATTTGGGGGGGTAGTAGGAAGCCGGAGAGGTGGACGCTCTACAAATGAAACGAGGCCGGAACGATAAAACTTTGATGAGAGAAAGGAAGAATGCGAGCCTCCGGAGTTGGTGATGAAAGATGTATATATAAGTAGATTATGAGGGATGGATCCACAGACTCGGAGCGACGGATGATGGCCAAGAGACAATAGACCGTGGACAATGGACAATGGACCAGGCTCGATGAAAATTGATCATTGATGTAATGATGGAGGGGCAACTTTGGACTGCAATTTCGCGATGGTCGTATGGAGGCCAATGGCGGGGTACTTACTTCCTCCTCTACTTCGTACTTCCTCCTTGACCATTTTCCCACATTCCCACATTCCCAGTGTTGCCGTCTGTCCTGATCCTAGTTCCAAGGATTCCCAGGTTCGGGGGGGTTCAAATGTGCCCACTTCGATCCTACGTGCCTTGGGAGCAGCAATCAATCAGACCTGATAATGATGATGGCACTCTGACTGGACCAAGCCTCAACTTCAAGGGGAGGGGAGGTAAAAGGTTTCGATCTAGTGACGCGCTAATCCTGTAATTCTCCTTAAAAAATCCCTCTGACCGCAACATCAAGATTCCGCAACATTCCAGTCGGGCAACTGTTCCGGCTCGTCTAGACGTAGTGTATGAAGTAGCCTTGGAAGGCACCACCCACACACGCTCGGCCAGCGTTACTATATTGATCCTTGTCTGACAGCTTGAGGTGCATCCGCTACAAATATACGAAGTACTCACTGTTCATTTTCTCCGATTCTTACGAAGTATGAGGTAAATTGATGCTCACCACACCAGTTCAGACCCTCCATCAATACCACCAGCCAGCCCGCCTTTGCAGACGACGCAGATGAGTATGTACACTACCACACCCGCGGCACTCAGATGCCGACGTCACTGCCAGTGTCGCTAAGTCGGTGTACTACAACACTTCGAAGCCACCTCCCTTTTTCCATCCCGTCAATTATCGTCTTTGAAAGCCACGTGCAATCTAGCTCATCCGAGATCCAGAAACGGAAAACCCATCACATATTGACCACATTTTCCTTATCAGCCCCCCCACTGGACTAGTTTAGCCCGTCCGGTTCCTTAAGGCAGGGTCAGGGTCAGGGCCAGTACTGAAATGTGCTATAAAAAAACCCGATTAAATCAGCCCGGTCGGCTCTGCCCCTGACAGCTTGGTCAATTCTCCCACAATTCCCACGAAATACGAAGTATAATATACTTTGTCAGTAGAACCAGGGTGCGCATGGTGCAGGGTACTACACCACACTCCGAAGTATTATGGTATTAGCACTGGGGTGCCGTCTTGCATGACAGGCAGTGGCATTTATGAGACGGGACTGGGCCCAGGTTGCGATCGGACTGCCGGACGGATGCACTGCTAATTTGCCTGGAATGGAGGCTTGTGGAGGGGCGATATGGGAAGAGACCCTGGCTTGATGTCGGTTCGCCTCCTTTCTGCCTCCCATTTTCATCTGTTCCCATCCTCGCCCCTTTCTCCGCTCCTCGGACGCCTCGAACCAGACAAGAAACTACCTAATCGGAACATGAAATATGGAAGACTGCATTGGATCCCAGAACCCAGAAGGCGACCTCTGAATCTCTCTCTTGGCCCATGCGATCCTTATCCAACCCTGACCCGAACCTGTTCGCTTTGACTCCACGACTGGCGGATACAGACAGCATCGACATCGCCTTTGGCGACCTCACCTCTAACGCGGCCATTTAGTCAAACAACCCGGGAGAGATGCGAGATTGGGAGCAAGACTAGGAGTGCTAGGACTATGCCATGAGCAATGTCCTCGTCCTCGATGAAGAATCACCAAGGCATATCCTGGAAGAGGGGTTTAATCGATTTCAGGAACCTACTAACCCAAGCACTCTTCCACGCAGATTGGGGGCGGACAAAAAAAAAAAAAAAAAAAATTAAAAGAAAAGAAAGAGGAAAGAAAAGAGAATATATATATTTCGGGACTTAGCTATGTCTCCCATGGACCATAGGCTCTGGTGACTGGGGCAGAGGCTAGGGTCGAGAGAGACGAATTTACACATCTCTGCTGCGAGTACGGAGATGTTATTAGTGTTATACTTCGCAAGACAGGCTGCTGTCACTTCCCACTTCCTCTTCTTCGGCCCTTTATGGACAAGGTTCGTGCACGCATTGCAAACACCAGACTGGTATCACCTTCTATTCCAGATGCCAAACGCCAACATACTTGCAGAGGAGCTGAACACACTCGCCCTTCTCCTCGCTCTCATCCCACTCGGAGATATTTCAACGGGCTACATTGGTTATATAGATCGCCGCCTCAATCCCAGTCTCCCAACCCTCCAGGGTCTTTAGGCCCAGTGATCTCCTTAATGTTACTCCCTCAGCTGCGGCCTCCAGGGGCCTAGTGCACTCAGCTTCGTACTACCCTATTATCCCGGTATCTAGAAATACCCTGCCGGTTTGGGGTTACAGTCACGCGGCAGTCTGAGCTAGACCTGCCTTTCCTGCGAGACTCCTAAGATGTAACTGGTGAGGACGCGATAGGCGAAGATGTGGAGGGCAGGTTTCATGGAAGCCTCAAATATAACGCAGTCGCTTTATCGCTTGCGTAGGCTGCGAGTTATAAGGCGACGCTATTTAATTTATACTGCAAAAGAGTGGGAGGAATGCCCAAATCTGAACCTCGTCTCCTATGTCCCCCCCAGAGCCGTCTTCCGACCATCTGCCGTTAGGCGTCATTGTCGGTATTGTCTTCAGTGTTGTGACGGCAATTGCCATTGTTGCCCTCGGTAACCTGGTAGTGTAAGGGACGAAGCCAGAAGCAGCCCCGAAGAAGTCTCGACCAAAATGAACCCTCTTTGACAAACTACATTTCTAACAGTCCTTCCAACGCCGAAGCTCGTTAGGTATACAAACGGACGGCCTACGGGTATAATAAGAGATCCCGCCCAGCTGACGAGCTGAATCGGTGTCGTGAAGCTTTTGGATTCCCACGCGAGGTTTGAATAGCGCGTGGGTATTTCGAGAAGCCTGAACTTGAAGGCTAACTGCTTCTGGACGGCTAGTTGCTGAAGAAGCCAGTGTTCGATGTCAGGAAGAAAGCATGGTGGAACACGAGCTGCCACGAATCATCTTTATGGAAGTAGGTTCCCTGCCAGACCACTGGATACCCCTCCGGGTAAGTAACCGTAGAGCAACATCATACGAGGGATACCTTTGAGGTGAACATAATTATCTTGGAAAATGTATTCCGGGTCAGGCACCTATGGAGAATGGGAGAGCCTGCGTTGCTGGCCGGCCTGGTGGTAGTTATCCAGTAACGAGAGGAATCGAAGGCCCACGTGCTGTAGCGGTTTAGCGGTTCCGCGAGGATTGATTCGTCCCACACTGGTCGGCTACTACCTCGGGGGTATTCCCGAGAAGGTCACGGCGGGTGTCTGGATATTTTGGTTATTGCGATGTTGGATGCTGTATTTGACGAGTTCGTTGCGCATCTCGGCGCACTTTTTCTGCTGAGAAGTGCTGGACTACGTTGGAGGAAGAACAGCGTGACCGGTGACGTTTTAAATGTGTGAGATCTAGCTAGCCAATCGTGAATGGCGCTTAGCCTGTCGGGAGAGTTACTTCCGGGGTTCGCGGAGATGTGGGTCGCCAGGTTGGCGGTGCCTATGTCACAGCTCCGATACTACATAACAGAATGACGAAAATTGTCGCGGCTCAATGGAAACACTACAAAGTTTCGGAGAGGTGTCTCTGGAACATATGGGCATGATTAATCAGAGAATACTGCATTCTCATCGGAGAGGAAATCGCCATCTGAACGAAAGCCCATATCTTCGTTGGACATGCCATGGGACGACGAGCAAAGGAGGAGCAAATAGAGGTTGGCGGAGAGGTAAGGCCGCGTGAGCGGCGGTTTGCTTTCAAGCCCGTGGAGTTTCAACATGCGAGTGTGACGGAAGTAAAGATGGTCGGCAACCCCATTTGCCACTACGCGTTTGAGCAGTCACCTCTCTACTCACAGTATTTACTGATAGGGCCGAGGCTGGCATGTAGCGACCATTACTTCATAGATTATATACATTACCTTGGAGCGGAGCTTTCAAGTTTCCGAGTAAACTGCTACTACTTGTTTAGCTTAATATATATTATAGGGTACTAGATAGATATAGGCTTGCTAGTATAGTGCTAGGTTAGGGAGGCAAGGATAGTATTACTCTAATATCTCTTCATAATCGCTATTCCACTACTAGAAGTACTCTGAGTGTAGATGGATAATACACCTGCTACGTTGAAGATGGGTATCTTAATAAAAGTATTATAGCATACTTTACCTTTCTCAATTCCGCGTGATTATATTAGCAGTCAAGTTCTTTACAAGGGGCCTATTTCCTAAGTATCTTAAGTGAAGCTATGAGACTGTCTGAGTCCATTTCGCTAACTCCGGTCTCGCCCATCGAATCATCCACTCTGATTCTAGAACTTCCCCAGCAGTGAGTCTATCGGCGGGAGTAAAAGCCAACATACGACAAAGCAGATCGAGGAAAGCATCCTTCTCTTCATCATCCATAGTATCCATTTTGTCCCTTAGTCGTGGCAGCTGGATGTTAGGTTGGAATAAAGCTTCAAGCTTAGGGTAGATGTAGCGGCCACCCGTCGGTCGCCCAGCCTCGTCAAAATATTCGTGGCGGCCCTCCCATCTTGCATCCCAAGTCGGCGGTAAAGGGCCTAGGATATCGACTAGTTGAGAAATGACATCGTCGCATGTTGCCAGAGTGGCGTCGACAATGGGCCGCGGCCCGACAATCGACCAGATTGCGCAGGCAAGAGACCAGATGTCGGACGGGTAAGAGAAGGGCTGCTCCGGTTCGAGAAGGACCTCAGGAGGTGTGACGGGGAGGGGGGTGTGGCACTGCTCTCCTATGCGAGACTCCAGTGAGGGCTTGAAGGCCTCGCCGAAATCGCTAAGAGTTATCCTAGCTTCGGCGGGCGAGAGGTCTTTGGCGCGCTTCCCAAGCCACATTGGAGTGACTCCGTAGGGAGGGACATTCGACGATAGCGGTTGGCCGTCGAGTCGAATGACGGGGGCTGTTTGTGGTGGTCCAAAATGTTGGGAGAGCTGATCAGGTGCGTAGTCGTCGAAAGTCAATGGTAGCCGTATTAAAACATTGCCGAGATGGATATCTGGGAGCTGGATTAGGCGGTTGTTTGTCGAAGATATGGTAACGGGTCACGACTTTAGTCTCTTGCCTCCATGGATATATCCCCTAGAATGAACGAATTGGACTGCTGAAACAAGCTGCGCAGCTATAGTACGGGCCGTCTCCAGAGGGAAGAGCGTCGAAGCGCACGCATCCGATATACTGCTTCGAGCGGGTGCCGTCGTATAGGCCTGGTGGGTGCCATTCGGGCCCTTGATAGTGAACTGATCTAGGATTACCGGGATGGGAATCTCCCTACAGTCACCGGTACTGGAGGATGGCTCGGAGATATCCTGGAGGATTGCCGCTTCAGGCGCCGTCGAATCTGCTGTGGAGATCTTTAAAGAGACGTAGGTTCCCCGTTGATGGTCATGTGCGAGCCAAATGGTGCTGAAGGAGCCGAAACCCAGCTTGTTGACGATTCTGTAACGATTGTGGATAATGTCGCCGATTATGACAGGGTGGTAGCCCCCAGGTCGATAATTCTCAAGGCTTTCAGCACCGTCAATTAACTCATACTGGAACATGGAGCCGTTGGCGGGAGTTGGCGATTTGGACTGTGAAGATAGCGACATCTCAGAGCGTCCGGGAAATGCTGCACGCTTTTGAATTATGGGGTGTTGGATACCTCGGCGACGCAGGATCCCAGCGAATGACTGAAGTATTGGTCGCGGGAAGGGCCTCATGTTGGCCATTGGAGGAGATGGATGGAATCAAATTGCTTGATAGATTCGCAGTTTCCCTCAATTGTCCCAAACTGACGCGCTGAAACATTAGGTTTGATGATAAAGCACCCAGAATCTCGTTTAATTGTTCCCATTGGCTTACTTCCCAGCTGTGATTTTATAATATTACTTTTATAAAATCTGTATTTATTATTATTATTATAGTACTATTTTCATCCATGGTTGAATTATTTTGTTGAGGTGAGGTGGACTCCCCTCGCTGGCTCGCTGGTGTGTAGTGTAGAATTTGGCGGGCACCCACTAGGACGTATCAACAATGCCTGTGAGCAAGCAAAGGGTAACGGACGAGTCACCATGCATGTTGTCGCCTCAAAGGGCTGATTATCTTGGTGGCCCCGACAGAGACACGATTTTGGAATTAATATCGATGATTTCTAATAGTACATGTAGATGGTACGAAGTAGATGCGCAGTTCAATAACAGTGTTGCACATGTTCCCGCTGATTATCAGGTCTAATCAAGTTGTACATCAGAACATTGAAATCAATTGAGTTTTATGTTCCCGACTGAATCTTGGCACGTGACGTGATTTTCGATAGCCTGTGGTCTTCAATCAGGTGTACCTCAGCCGCCATCAATTGATCAATCTTGCAAAGTCGTCCTGTTAAACAAACAGCCCTTTACGAAGTAAGTTTACAGGTAATAGAGCCTGTAGGCTGCAGCTGGGCCGTGCTGTGTAGCCTGTACGGCGTCCAGTTAGCCGCTTTTGTCGTGAATGCACTCAAATTCCTTGATCACCCCCTTGCTTGCGACGATCGACGACTCCTTTTCCCCCATTCCGTCTCTCGCATTCGCCATTTTGTCTCATCTCCCGTCGACCGACCTAAAACCTCCGTCACTTTCGTACTGTGGGGGATAACGCCCTGCGAAGCACGAAGTATTCTTTTCTTCCTGGCGAACACTCAGACCAACCAACGCTGTCTCCATTCCCAACCTCCCATTTCGATCGCATCAATCAATTGATCTAAACTCTCGACGACTGCCACTACTCACCGATACGACACGACACGACACGACACGACCCAAATTCTGATTTTACTTTCTTTTTTTCTTCTTCCTTGCGATCCCGATCTGGGTTCTTCCCACCATGTCTTGACCCCTCGATTCGACTGCATGACAGGTACTCAACGACCTCCGTTTCCCTTCAGAGCCGCAAAGCCCTTGCCGACGCAGTCATGAACGGCTTTTCACCCCCTAGGAACCCTTACTCTCGGGATTATAATGAGGGTCCTTCTCCCCCGAGACGGGCCCAACCGCCTGGGCCGAGTGCACGAATGATGGTCGATGGCTATCGCAAGGATGCGAACAATAATTTTGGCAGGGACGCTTTGCGAACCAATCCTGTGTGTATAAGCCTTGACTTGTTGTTCCTTCCTCACTACGAGGCGAGCCGCGAAACTCACATTGACTCTGCCTGAAAGGACCCTAATCGACCACGAAGTTCCGCCTTGGTAGACCTCAACGACCCTATCCAAGTCCACCTCCTCACCGAGACCGCCCTATTCGACAGTCGCCAGTACGAAATCCTCTCGCAAGAGGAAGTCGACGATCTGAAAAAGCAATGTCACTCCATAACCCAGCGAATCGAGAAGACCCGAGCGAATCTTGCCGTCCAGATTAAGTATCGAGATGCTGCCGCTTCTATGGCGAAGCTCTTCTCACCTACCCGATCGTCGGCTGGCAGACGGACCCCATTCGGAAGTCAAACTGGCAACCGCGATAGCGCCGAGCAGGCAGAATTTGAACGCCAGGCCTCGGAAAAGAATTGCGAGGAGCTGGCTTCGGAGCTTTGGGGTCTTGAGAAGCGGATCATGGAGCCGCAACGCCGCCTACTAGAACACACAGCCGCCATATTACAACTAACCCACAAGGGATCGAGCAAGAAGCACCAACAACAGCCAAGCCTGCTCCCTATAAATGGCATGCCAGGAAGTCCCGAAAGCCTTTATACTTACTCTAACGGGCGATCCAGTGTAGACCTAGAATTCCAGAGGTCTATGGAAATTCCTCCCAAATCTCCTATTCGGGAACAGACCACCAAACTCCGGGGCGAGGCCGACCGGTTAAAGCAGGAGAATGACCAGCTACGAGCCCAAACTGATGCCTACAGTTTGGAGATGGATGCTCTACGGCGGGAGTCCTCCGACAACGAACGAGACATTATGGATTTGGAGCAGAAGCTGGAATCCTTAAACTCGTCACTTCGTGATGTCATCGTCAAGTTCAACCCCACGAAGAATTCCAACTTCCGCATGCCTCCTTCAAGCAGGGACTCGCCGAGAGGTGCGCGGCCAGCAGCCATTATTGGCGATCAGCTCGACTACCTTGCCAGCAGCATATCCGCTGTCAAGCAGGAGCAGGAGCAAGGCCATTCTCGCTCCCGCTCTGTCGACGACGAAGCCTCCGCAGCAGTAGCTATAGCTCAAGCCGAAGGCCGCTTAGATGCCGTCAACAGACAAATCACCGACCTGCTCCTCAGCGTCAATGCCAAACCACCGCCGCCTCCTAACCCGGCCCAGCTTCAGGGTGCTGATCTAGAATTAGATGACCGCATTAGCTATCTTCAGTACTCGCTCCGTGTTGTCGAGACGGAATTGATTCAGGCGGTGGAGGCCGCTAGTAATGTGCAACCGGTACCTGCAGGAGGCAATGACAATGCCGAACCCTTACTCAGAGAACTCTGGGATATTGTCCAGAACGGATTCGCGGAATTGCGTCGTCAGCGGGAGGACCGTAGGAAAGTGCGCCAGGAGAAGGGTCTAGAGGATGATGAGGATGAAATGGCCATCGATGAATCGTTCGACGCAAATGAGTCGTTCTCCACCACTGGTCTATCTATCCGTATCCGGTCTCTCTCATCTCAGATCTCCAAATTGACCGAGCACAAGGTCGTACTTAAGAGGCAGATTAAACAACAACGCGAACTCAACAATAAGTCGAGTGGCGAGAAGGATATCGAACTGCAGAATAGGGATGAGGAGATCGAGAGGAGAATTCTGGAGGCTCGAAACAAGGAGGACGAGCTCCAAGCTAAGATGGCCATCATTGCGGACAAGGATTCGGAGCTTCTCGAGCTTGATAAGAAGGTCTTCGATCTGGAGTCCAAGCTCGCTGACCTTGATGCCGAACTGGGCGAGGCTCGTAGCATAGGCGCCAACTCGGGAGCCAGCGCCGGGGATGTCGAGGCGAAGGACCGTCGCATCAAGGAGCTAGAGACCGAGATGGCCGACATGCAGCAGATTCTCGAAAAGTCCCGGGCCGACGCCACCCAAACGCAAGGAATGCTCTTGTCTGCCCTCCGCGACCTCGACACGGCCAACCGCAACGCCGAGACGATGGAGTCCGAGAACCTCAAGGCCGCGCGCGCCGAACTCGAGGAGAAGACCGCCAAGCTCGCCGCTCTCGAATCGAGTAGCAAGGACCTCGAGAGCCGCCTCAACATGACGGAAGCGAGCCGCAGCGAGCTGCAAACACGCATGGACGAGATCGACGGCAAGATCGAGTCCCTCGAGGTCGAGCTCGCCGAGGCGCGCGCCGCCCGAAAGGCCGCCGAGATGTCGTCCGAGTTCAAGCAAAAGGAGCTCGACGGCAAGCAACGCGAGATCAAGGAGAAGGACGACGTCCTCGACAGCCTCAACATGATGGTCGTCGAGCTCAAGACGGAGCTCACCATCGCCCAGGCCGAGCTCGAGGGCGCCTACGGCTCTCGCGCCGAACGCGCGGCCGACGTCGCCGCCCTCAAGAGCAACGACGAAGTTCGCCAGCTCAACGGCCAGATCGACACGCTCAAGGGCGAGCTCGATCAGACGCTCAAGCAGCTCGAGGACATCACGCGCGAAACCATCAACGCCGAGCGTGAGAAACTGGAGATCGAGGGCAAGCTGGACGACGCCGTCGCGGCGAGGAGCTCGCTCGAGGCGGAGATTCAGGACCTCCGCGACAGGTTGGACGCGGAGGTTCTCGCCTCGCGCGAGAAGATTAACAAGCTCCAGGAGGAGCTCGATGCGCAGAGGCTCAAGGTCGTGTCGACGGGTGAGGGTGGATCGGTGAGGGCTGGCGCTGGGGCGTCGATGTTGAGTGAGCAGTTTAGGGCGACGATGAGGGAGGAGAGGAAGAAGTTCCAGGAGGACATGAGGGTAAGGACTTATTTTCTCCGAATCATTCTTCTCGTATCCGCGTTTTTAATACTGACGAGTTTTATAGGAAGAGCAAGCCAGGCGGAGGAAGCTCGAAGACGAGCTTGCCCGTCTACGCAAGGCAGTAGGGCCCGGTAAGAGTCCTCTTAGTCCGAAATAAATGGGACAAAGAGTGACCAGAGATGGAGCCCTCCTTGCAAAGAATCTTTCGATGGACGATTTTAACTCACCCTGCAAGTCCTACCTGATCGCAATTCCGCCATCATATTCAATACCTATCAAAGGGTTTATCTTCGTCCCCCATTCCCACAACCTATGGGGGCTTCATATCTCTCCTTTTTCTTTCCATTCTTATTCAGCCGCTGTTTTTGCATAGCGTTTCTCTACTTCGTTGTGGTCGAGGTAGTCTCTTCTTTTTTGTTTTTCTGGTCTGGTTTCCGCTCATGTTTGGATGTCTTTTTATCTACCGAGTTGGCCGGCATGGTATATAGACGGTATTCTTTTTTTTTTTCTTTTTTCTATTGCATTTTGCTTATATTTTTTTGAGGAATCTGAGAGCGGGGATGAGAGCCATGTACGTATATCATGATGACGATGGGTGAGGAGGTGAGGCCAGGAGACGAGAGCCGGAGGGCCTACAGTTTTCGAAATGCTTCGGCATAGTGTGTAATTAGCATCAAGTATTTTGGCGCGGCGTATCATAGGTGTGGTACAATAAGGAATCAGAAATGTTCTCATGTGCTTGATATCTTTTTTTTCTCTCTATTTGGGTATCGTATCATAACCTCGTCCTGCTAGGCTAACAAATCCTCAAAAGGATGTTGCTAGTGGCTCTCGACTCTCCAGCTAGCTGATTCTACGTTGCCTAGCACTTAGCCCTCTCGTTTTTCAGCCGTCGAGAAGGTCCCAAACGGCAGATTCCCCTCTAGCTGAGTGCGGAGTAAACATATGCATCTCCGCATTATACACGTAGCCATCCGTCTCCAAGGCCAGTAATAGCGGGTGATGGCAAAGGAGTCTTGGAGTAACAGGGCAATATCGCCGCCGAAATCCCCAAACACCAAAAGTAACAACAATAGAGACCCTCTCCCCGCACCCCCAACAGGGACAGCAACCTCACAACCCAACAAACCGCCCCCCTTCACCTCTTCCTCAACACATCCGCCTCAGCCTCCACATCGTCATCCTGCTCCCCCAAAGCCTCCTCCTCCACTTCCACCCTCCCGCCAGCACCAGCACCAGCACCACCGCCCCCGCTCCTACTCCTCCCGGCCTCAGAAGAAGCCCTCTTCGCAGTAGTAGTGGTAGTCTTAGCCTCGTGCGCCGCGGCATCCTTGACGATATCATCCTCGGTTTCCTTAAAAATGCGCCTGGCGCTCTCAATCTCGTTCTTCTTCTCGAAGACCTCCTGAATCTTGCCGAGGAAGGAGGGATTGCGGCGGAAGGCGAACTGGAAGTCTTCGGCTTTGATCTTTTGCC